>VXBR01005798.1:919380-939651 GCA_013400215.1 Cisticola juncidis
TATATATATATATATATATGTATATAGTATAAGAAACTATATAAGAAACTAAGTATAAGTGAAGACTGAAACCAAAGCCAAAGTGACTTTCAGCCACAGGAAGAGACATTCGGTTGTACTAGAATGAAGAATAGGACAAAAGGGCAGAAATTAATCAAATCTCAGAAAAGTGCCAGCTGAGATTAATTTTATTAATTTAAAAAAAAAAAAAAGGAGGGCAGATAAGAGAAGCTGGATGTTACATTACAGTAAAAGAGTAAAAGCTGTCACATGTTCTGCAGCACATAGGCAGTAGGTGGTGGCAAGCAAAAAACAGTATCTGTTTAATTGTGTTAAAACTGCCCACCAGTGGAGTTCTTTTCACACTCAGAAGAGCCAAATAGCAAGNTGATATGAATGAAACAGAAAGGCAATCAGAAAAAGTAGAAAGGCTGTAAGTAAAACTACAGCAGACATAGATAGTCTGTTCTTCTACTAACAGTTATGGCTGAATACACACATAAAAGCCAAGATGCACTCCATTTACACAGCAAATGAACTGATTGAAGCAAGAACCTTGAATTTCATGTTTTCTCATAAGTCATCAAAAATATCATAAAGACAATAATCTCAAGTCCCCAGGCTTTCTTGACTTTGTCGTTATAAAGATTTCCTGAGTAAGTAACTCTCTTAAAGTTCCTATTTTATGACCAGCTTCAGACCAGATATTGACTAACAAAGCAGCACCCCGTGCTTTTGCATGACAAACACAACCTGACTGACTCCCTAAGCCTAGAGAAGCATTTGAACTCTTTCTTGGCAAGATCAGCTCGTGTTACTTCTCTGTGCTGTTAAGAACCCAAGCTGGTGTTTATACACCTTCACATAAACAACCAAAAATGTAGCGTCCAGCAGGGGAGTGTCCCTCATGTCTCTACAGGACAGGCTGGTCCTTTGCATCATTTGTCTTTTCCATAAGAAGATATATTGCTGTAAAAGTAATAAATCCACAGAAATAGACAGCAGTATTCATAACAGAGTGCATCAATCATGTGTTACTGAAACATTTCAGGGAGGATGGCATAAAAGAAAAATCAAAGTGCTTTGAAGAGAACTATCTCCTCCCCACCACCATGAAATCTCACATCAGTAGCACCCATCTCAGCTTTAAAATTATAAATATGCTTAGAAGCAAAGATTAGTTTCAGTTAATTTCCATTCTCGGTTATTTACTAACACTCAAAACATATCAAGAAAATTTTGTAATTCTATAAATCCTTCTTTTAGAAAAACTCAAATAAACACTAACAAAAAAATGTAACAGTCTTTCTTTTATGAAACAGGAAATTGAAGAGTGTTAAGGTGCATGTAAATCAAATAATACTATCTGAGCTAAACTGAACTCAGCTCCTTTGTTTTCCGACCTTTTTCCCCAACCATCAATGTGTGTATTCCTCTCCCAGTAATTCTGAGAGTTCTCCCATATGACTCTGCTTTTCAGAAAGAGCAAACAGTTATCCAAAACTTCATTTTTCCACAGAAACAAGAACACTGTTTATGCATCTAGGAAACAGGTTTAGGAAACAACAAGTAATACTTGTGGATTGTTAACTAACAATGAGAATTGTGAGTCATATTAATGCTTAGAAGAATACATAATATAATGAGAAAGCTGTGCCCAGTCTATGGAAGCCATTCAGAAGATGATGCACATCATTCTGCTGAGATAAATCAACAGCTTTTCATAGGGACTTACTTTGAAGAAAAGGGAATAAGCAGGAACAAATGAAAAAAAAAATACAAAATGACTAAGTATAAGAAACTATATAAGTTTCNTAAGAGAAGCTGGATGTTACATTACAGTAAAAGAGTAAAAGCTGTCACATGTTCTGCAGCACATAGGCAGTAGGTGGTGGCAAGCAAAAAACAGTATCTGTTTAATTGTGTTAAAACTGCCCACCAGTGGAGTTCTTTTCACACTCAGAAGAGCCAAATAGCAAGTGTTAAAAACGAAGGATCAAAAGCTGAATATGAACACTGCAAAACAATAATGAGAATTACAGAGCACAAATCACTATGACAAAGAAGTTCCAAATGCCAAAAGAAATTGCACCAACCATGTCATAATGTAACCAGCTTTGCAGGAGACTGGTGGGAAGGACAAAAAGTGAAAACTAAAGCATAGATGAAAAAGGCCAATTACCTGGCATCACTTAGATGATCTGGCATCACTTAGATCACTTAGATTACCTAGATCACTTAGTTCAAATCAAGATAGTCCCTACAAGACTGTTCCCCAACCACATGTGCTGAAGACAATATTTTGAAAAATGCTCATTCTCACTAGTACTAGTTGTGTTCAAAAAGACACAGACTTCAAGTATTTACAGTACCAGCTAGATCAGACAGCAAAGGTATTACAGCACAGCAGTGAAACAGAACACAGTACATCTCCTCTTCAGTCTCTGAAAAGTGAACATTACTACAAAATAGAAATGTGACTGTATTGAACACCTGTTTATAAAAGGAAAGTTGAGATTTTTTTACCCTCGAATGGTTTTTATTCCCCAGAAATGCAAACTCAGCACCTTTAAGACACTCAGTAAACTAACTTGGCTAAACTACGTATTTGGTGGGAAGGTGCATCAGAATATTAAGACTTTAGTTTCCAAATTAAAAAAAAAAACTGGCTTTCAGTACTAAATTAATTGTAAATAATGCAATAAGGTTGGGGAAAAAATGGACTTCACATGAACCTATCCTACTGTTCAGTTTTTCACCTGATTGGCTTTTGGGATGTTTTGGTTATTAATTATTTTGCTCCAGTTGAAAATGATTGCTTTCTCACTATCAGGCCTGGAACAGCTGTTTATTCTTTCATCCTAGCACATCCATTAGCTCTATTTGCATGTCATATGGTTATTCAGACATTAGCTGCCTGCTGGAGAAGTACATTTTTACATAAAAGCATTCATCTAGTGTCTGTTCAGTTTTGCAGTCTGCCACACCAGAACTCTGTAGCTGCATCCACAGTCCATACCAGAAAAGTATAATTCAATTTTTTCAGAAGTTTCTGATATTAGTAGGAAAATATATGGCTGATCAGGCCAAGGCTTGAAGAGGTAGTGCCATACCCCAGAGAACACTGAGAAGATTGAGGATCACTTAAAAAGAACTGACTTAGATTGTCTGTCAGAGGAGGGTACCTCGAATGAGGAGTGTGCTAGTTGCAAAACTACAAGATGTCACCACAGAAAATTGTTCAGTTACTAATTATCAGGGTGCTGAGGGCAGAAAACTCCCATCTGGTTCACATAAACTCAAGCAAAGGGAAGCTTTGTCCAAATACTCCAACAGAAAAAATCAGAAATGTCAAAAAAGTTAATAATAAAATAAAGCTAGTAGAGTGTTGACAACATTGTAGAGAAAGAATAAGGTAGGCCTAACATTCAAAGCAATAAAATTACTGTATATCAAAACCATCCATCATTCCAACCTTTATTTTAGGCAAGTTCTGCTCTAAAAATAAAATCCAATATGCTTCACCTTTAGCCAAGTGTCCTGAAGAAAAACTATTTTAACTTTTGCTTCTGTCCACTCAATCTGATAGTAGGCACACGGCTATGATGGATCCTTTCTCCATTGCCTGAGAAGAGGGGCAAGATATAAAAGTACTATGAAGGTCTCACTCTTCTGCAAACACTCCTGCAGTTCAAGAAAGAAAGCAGCCCAGCAGTATGGAGAACTCCTGCCCCTCCTGCACACAGCCAAAGTGCTCTAAGAGTCAATCCTGCACCTTCAGCAAGCACCCTCTCATTTTAAGCAATCTCAATTAAAGAAAATTTAAATTAATTTAGTTCTGTACTGTGCCCTTTTGACCTCATTTAGGCCCTAGACCTCACAGCAAAATGCAAGGATGGCAGCAGTACTGGTCAGTAAGTTTTGGGCCCTGGTGCCTTCAATACCGAAATAAGAAGTGCCAGTTCTACAAAGACTCATGCACTGGAGAGGACAGACCACAGAGGCACCTAGGTGTTGACTCTAAAATGAAAGTCAGGACTTACAGAGGCACCAGAGGTGCAAACAGACATGAGTTTCTCTGCTCAGCATACCAAACTGCCTTTCCTGTGCAAGTAAGCCAGGTTTTGGCACAGGTGGGACTAGGTTTTGATTTGCAGATATAAACTGAACTGTTTCTCGACTTGGTGAAAGGCTGGTTTCTGTGATGTAAAATGTACAGGGAAGTATAATGATTGTATATATTATAAACCTGCTAAAAATCAAAACACTATGCTTTTTTTCCAGCATTATGGAAACTGTCTCCCTGGACATTCTGGACCTGCAGAATACAGAAGGTACTACCTAAAACTAACAGTTGTTTTCTATTCCTGATATACTGTGGGTGAAATTTTGGAGAAAGAACCAGCAGCAGTTACTGAAGCTGGATGGAGCTGATGAGTTCTGTGCCTGAGTCTTTAAAGCCTTCTCTGCCTTGTCAGAATTATCTTGAACATTACACAGGGTGACACAACCTGACTTAAAGCACCTCCTGACAAGAAGATTTGCTTCTTGCAAGACATGAGTAGTGTTTAAACATCAGAAGGGCACACCACTCATAACCCAGGATTCGCTTATTCATTCACTATTGCTCAAAGAGCACAAATTATAGCTTAATACCATCATCAGAAAGAATTATAACCTTTCCTTCTGTCAGCAAACCCTGAACCCTGACAGAAAATGTCTGATTTCCAGGTGCTTACCATTACAGCTACACCACTGAAGTGATAAGAAAGTTAAAAGTGACTGAACACAGGGACTTAGGTTGACCTGACCTTTCATATCTGAATGCAAGCTTCTTGTTAACAAACCCATAACAGTACTCACATCTATCATTAATGCTGCTAAACTGTAATTAGAGCTGGCAAGTATCTAGTTCAGAGAAAGCAGCAAGCAGCAGGTGTCTCACCAAGTGATGCCACGTTCCCACCTCCCCTTCAGTCTTTGCTACAGCAGCTCCTGGCATTGTTGGGTAGGGGCAAACCAGGAGAAAAGTTCTCACAAAATTTTCTCTATCTTCAGGGAAGCTATAGATACAGCCATACCAGCAAAGAGACCATGATTTCTAGTTCCATATATTTTCTGACAGTATTTCTGCAGCCCTCATAGCTTTTACTATTAATCAAGGTCTTGTAACTTCAGGGAGGTAAACATCATTCATTTGTTTACACATAAAATCACCAAGTTTGAACAAGGTCAGTTCCAGAAGAGCCAGGAATGGATTAATACATTTTTTCTGGACAGAACAAGTATTATGATCATATGCACTGACATCCTGCACAACACAGGCCACAGCACTTCAGCCAGTAATTTCAACACTCAGACCATAACTTCAGTTTGAACTAGAGCTTATCTTTTAGAGAGACATTCAGCCCTGATTTAGAGACCCCAGGTGACGGAAAATCTTCTATCCAACTAAAAAAAATGTTTCAGTGATTAATTACTGACACTCTTAGAGATGGGTTCCTTATTTTAAGTCTCAATTTGCCTGGCTTTCACTTCCAGTCATCAATCCTCATTACATTTTCTGCTCCAAAAAGGTTAAGAAGCAGTCTACAATCAGAGATCTCTTCCCTGAACAAGTATCTGTAGGCTGTCTTCAATTCCCCTCTTAACCTTCATGTCTATAAATTCTGTAGAGTGCGTTCCCTTGTCTCACTACTCGAGTTATGACACTCCTGAAGTACACATCCTAAGGATGTAAGAGATCACATCATTTCTATAGCCTCCTTCTGAACCCTTTCAAGTTTGCTAGGAAATGCTACATTTGATGCAAAGGACAAAACCTTAAATCTTACTTTGTTAATGGTCTTTGATGTCATATCCAAGGCAATTCCAATGCATGAATATTCCTCTGTGTGTACAGCCCAGTTTTCTCAACTACAGGATTAGAGGGAGCATTTGCTTAACTGACTAAAAAGTTTCTCAGCTCCCTTTTCAGAATTACTGCTTCCAAAGTAAGAAATGCACCACACAAAAAGCCACAAGGACTTTCATATGTTTCACTATGCACAATCAGTCTCAGGTAACATTGTACTTCATCAGCCTTTTATGTCCCAGCTACACAAAATACAGCAAAATGCAAATGATTTTTACAAATATATTCCTTCAATATAATAAGAAAGGCTCATGGGTTTATAGCTACACAGCCCAGGTTTTTTTTGGTTCAGAACTCAATACTGGCAAATCCAAAATGACCTGTTACCTAGTTTTGTCCAGAAAGAAATCCTTCAGCTTCCAATTCAGAAAGAGGTCCAGGGAAACTGGTGGCCCAAACGCTGCAAAGCTAGCTACCAATATAAATATAAAATCTTCCTCTGTAGGAAGATTTTCTTCAAATGTTATCAAATTTCAACACTTCATTCTTTGGATTAAAATCCTTAATAACATTATCAAAAAACCTTCAAAACAAAAATATGTGGGATACACGTCCAGTTAACAACAGATCACCAGTCTCAGCACAATTCAAAAACTGCAAGTTATGCCCATTAAATACTCAAGAGAGCTACATAAAGTACTTTGGTTTTGACTTCCATATCCAAACCCACTATGATGTTTTCCATTAGGCTGCTCTAGTCACAGTACATGCAGAAAATAAAGAACTCTTGTTCCCTGATGGTAGGGGCCCAGTTAAGCTCTACAGGAAGAACTCCCAGACCAGAAGCTAATTATTAAGCCCATTATTTGCAGTAAATGACAAAACACTAAACAAGAACAGCAGCTTACCATCATGAAAAGGTGAGGGTAAGTACAGTTACCTTTGGCAGCAAACAGATTCCCACTGGAGTTCACATTTAAGACATGATTTTAAATCAAGGAGAACTTCTGAAACCAGGTAATTCTATTTTCTTCAGCATAAACTTTAAAGCAAACAGAAAGCAATTCTGAAGTATGATGGCCTATGATACACCAGAGTTCAGGCTACAGTGTCATAATGATTCCTGCTGGTTTTACAATTTATGAATGTAGGTTCACAGCCACAAATGCTGTTTACACACTGAAGAGGAAGGGCACTCCCCCACAGAGACGGGTGAAATCAGAATTTCCTTTTCTCTCCTTTTTAGAAAGCTGAACTAATCCAGTCATATTGACCTTTTATATTTAGCAATATTTTACAATATTCACAGCTTAAAAATTTTATTGTGTTAGTTTTTTTCCCTCCCTGTGTTAAATACTGTTTTACGTGCTTCTTGGTCACCTTCCCGTTCCTTCTCCCTCCTTGTCTTCCTGCATTCATCCCCCTTGTGTTCAACCATCTTTCTCACTATCAAGAACCATTTCTTTAGAATCTTTTCATCTCCATATATGCATGCAGAAGATGATGGGGACAGCAAATGAAGGAAAAATGCATATCCTCAGAAACACTGTGAGTCGGCAGGGCTAGTGAAAAAAAATTTACTTCCACTGATAACATGCCACAGGAGTCTCTCAGGCTACTGTCTGTCCTAATGTAAGGACTAACACACGAAAAGGAAGAAGGAAGAGGCAGTTTAGACTTCATGCTCTCAGGTAGAGCTGCCTCTTCTAAAACAGCCCTCTGAAATATGCCATTTCAGGTGTAATACAAAGAAAAATATTGTTTCATCTTTGTGCCTCAAGTAAATCAGAAAGCTTCATGTATGCTGG
Source organism: Cisticola juncidis (assembly GCA_013400215.1). Classification (NCBI taxonomy): domain Eukaryota; kingdom Metazoa; phylum Chordata; class Aves; order Passeriformes; family Cisticolidae; genus Cisticola; species Cisticola juncidis. The sequence goes on from VXBR01005798.1 coordinate 927,043, forward strand.
GTGCCAGTCTGCACCTTGAGGCATAAGGAATGCAGAGCTCTGAGCACAAGCCCAGCTGTGCAGCCCTCCCACACCGATGTGGAAAAAATCCTCTCTGCTAACTAAAAGTTATATAAATGAGAGAGCAGATAGCAATGAAACATTCGGCCAGGAAAGCAGGAGGGACCCAGAGAGCCTTAAACTGACTGGGAATTTTTTGTAAGTTCAATTGAGAGGGCTGGAAGAGTAAATTCGGTTATATTCAGGACAAGCAATCACAAATAAGTCTCCGAAGTGCAGCACTGGAGCTTAATGAAGTAAGCAGCATTAGACAATAAAAGCAAACAGCAGGTTTCAACCATCTAGCAGCCTAGGTTATTAAATGTTTCTTAGAAGCTGTATCACTAGAAAGATTATCAGAGGCTAAAGCTCTGACTATAAGAAGGCTTTAAAGCCCCACTTCCACTCCCTGTTTTGTCACTCCTCTTGGAAACCCCTCCTGTCCCGGCAATTTCTTTAACCCTGTCCCTGCCTTTCTGTAAACACACAATGGACTGCAAAATTTCCAGTCTAGAGGGCAAAAAGGGGAAAATTCTAACTAAGGCAGCTGATATATCCTGTCCAAATGAGAAATCATCAGCATACCCTCCTTGCAGACTTACTTTTACTACAGTTTAAATTCTGTGGGGGTAAAAAAAAAAAAAAAAAACAGAAGAAGAAGAAAAGAGGAAAGAACTGTGCACAGGAGAAAAACCCCACACATTCCCAGCACAGCCAGGCTCACAGGCCCTGCGTGTCTCCTCCAGCCCCACTGACCTGCAGCTGTACAGAGCCTGTCTGCCCACACCTCTTGCTCCTGGAGAGGAGAGCAGATGCGGAGAGGAGGACAGCCTCGGGGGACACGCACACACAGCCCCCGGACAGACACACACAGAGCCTGGGACAGACACACAGAGCCCCGGGACACAAACACAGAGCCCGGGACACACACACAGCCCCGGGACAGACACACAGCCCCGGAACAGACACACAGAGCCCCTGGACACACACACAGAGCCCCTGGACACACACACAGAGCCAGGGACAGACACACAGAGCCCGGGACACACACAGAGCCCCGGGACACACACACACAGAGCCTGGGACAGACACACAAAGCCCCTGGACACACACACAGAGCCAGGGACAGACACACAGAGCCCGGGACACACACACAGAGCCCCTGGACACACACACAGAGCCCCTGGACACACACACAGAGCCCGGGACAGACACACACAGCCCGGGACACACACAGAGCCCCGGGACACACACACACAGAGCCTGGGACAGACACACAAAGCCCCTGGACACACACACAGAGCCCGGGACACACACACACAGAGCCCCGGGCCTCCCGCAGGCTGCAGCCCCCTCAGCACGGCTCTCCCCAGACGCCTCCAATGGCCCCGCACCAGCTGAACTTCAGCACTGCGGTGCCGGCACGTCTGCCCCACTCCCTCTGCTTCTTAAAAGGAGAGAAGACCCTTCAAATGTAGTATAGCAGAGATGGAATGAGCCAAGAGATGTGGATGAAAAGGCCTCCGTCTGTAAAATCTGTGGCAATAGCACATGCTAGACAATGGTGAGGTTTTACTGCTGTTGAAGGAGGGAGCAGGGAGGGGGAAAAGACAGACTCTCACAGTGCAGAGACTGCTAGAAGCTGCCACAAGACACATAGAAGCTGCCAGCCAGCCACCTGCAAGGAAAAGCCAGCCCCTGAATGGCTGAGGACAAAAGAAGGGTGCTGTGCCATGAGAGGAAGGCCTTTGGTTGGGCAGACACAGGACTTCAATCTCACTGTCCCAGCTGTTGGGGTCACATCTTTGGGAAAGGAAATGCCTAGACAGCTTCTGTCCCTACCACTATTGAGTAGGGCTATTCTCTGCATGGTCTGGCCATGCAAAAATGTTACCAGATCCCTTCTGTCCCACCTGGATGTCAAGGCATATCCCCATTCACTCAGAAGAGCTATACCGGCACTGGTTTCCACCTCTCCTGGGGGATTCTGACTAGATTCAGGACTCAAGTTACTTACTTCATACCTTGGCAACATCTTAGGTGCAGATCAACTCCCACAGTCCTGCAGAAGGACCAAAGTTTTATCAAGAACCTCAGGGAAGACCACAGCTCCCTCCAAAGTCTATCGGCTGAGGGTGCGCATGGTGTGGGACAGACTGGTCCGAGCTGAAGACTGCACAGCTTTTTGCAAACTCTAGTTAAAAATGGCACTGAGATGGTCTATAAAAAGGTAGTGTCTGATGTCAAGTCACTGAGGTATCAAACCCCAGCAGTACAATTTAGGGCACTGCTATTCCAATAATACTACCAGAGGATCCAAATAATTCCAAAAAGGATGAGCCTAACTCTGAGCTCTAGGGATGGGGCTTAGTGATTATTGGTTCTGAAAAAAGGTACCTATACAGGGTTTGAATAATTTGGACTTAATTTTTGGCTTTATGACATATATTTCATGTATAATTGGCCAATGTCCTTTAAGATTTTAAGGGGCTTGTAAACCCTTAGTGTAGATACAAACTTTAGGACAAATGTACTGGATGGTGATGCATCCAGATACAAAATATTTCTACACAGATGTTTCATAGTTCAAAGGGCATCTAATCGTACAAATCATTCCTGTGTCATATGGGAGGTCAGGATAGATCATAAGGGCATCTTCAAGCCTCAAAATACATGATATAAAGCAAATGATAATGCCTAAAGACATACCAGTAAAGCTGAATTCCTGAAAACAGATAATCATAGACAATTCAAAGTCTATGTGTTTTGCAGAAAACGGGTGACTCTGTGGAGTACTTGTATTTGTTGTTCATGACCTGTGTGTGCTAATGTGGATTCTGTGACTCCTGTGGTCACTGTCCCAGCACTTTGTAGGGCATCTCACTTGCTTCAGTGCCTTGTACCACACTGACTGCTGTTTCCAGATTTTCAAATCAAACTAACCATAGGTCTTCAACTTAGCCTTTAAGACTAGCTCTGAAGCGTAACATCCAAATTGGAGGTTTGCTATTAGTCACATATTCCCATTAGGGTGACAGTTAACAATTCAATTACCAAATCTGCAAGGCCTCTTTCCAGCAATAAGTTTCATAGAATCCCACTAGCAGTGATTCACATCCTTCCTAGTCCTTCTCAGTTTGTGACTAACACTGAAATACTGACATACAGGCTTACAAGCAAAGTTGTCTACTCAATTTGTATGCCCTTCTAATGCAGGGAAGCAGTCAAGTCTAAAGTGTGAGAGAGCAGACTGTGCTCAGTTCTTTTTCAGACAAGCTTAGATTATCAAATCTGGTATTTAGTTTTTGACATATATAGCCTTAGGAGTATTGAACACAGAGCATCTCCTGACAAAGATGGGAGCTGGAAAATCAACCCCACATTTTGGAAAATATTGATTCCCTGTCAGATCCCCTCTCTAAGTGTAATATTGTTGCATTTTATTTTAATTTATTCAACATCCTCTAGGTGCTGTAAATGAAAGATTAAAAGGTTGACATTTAAATATTCAGTGCCAGTACATAACAAAGAGCCAGATTCCTTCAGAGAATAAATATTTCTTAGCAACAGTAGTTCAGCATGTGGATTTTTTCCATGTTTATATAAAGGGGAAGATGCTAACAGATATCACAATTCAGTGTTTAGCAAGCAACAGAGTGCCAGGAATTGTCACCAGATGAACTATTATAATAAGTGAAGAAAGAAATGCTACATCTGTCAAGTGGAAAGGGGATGCTTGTGGGCTTTTACTCTGCAGCAGGTAGACAATTGGTTCCATTTAGCACTACCTGCTCTGAAACTTTCTGTTCAAAAACCCCTTCAGGATTCTTGGCTTGGAAGAAATATCAACACAAAATTAGCAATTAGCAGCAAAATTGTACTTTCCCAACTGGATCCCTTTTAGATCAAAATTAATCTAATTCATAGGATTAATCTCTCATGACTCAAAAATCAGGAATTTGAGAATAGGATCAAAAACATGCAGTATTTTGAGGAAACTAATTCTCTTTGTCTGTGAGGAAGCCAGAGGGAAGTGAAGAGATTTTATGTGAAAGGATACTTCTACATTATTTCTTCTTGCCTTTTTAAATCCATATGCTAAAAGTTAAATTTTAAAAATCCTAACCCATCTGAAAAAACATCAAGGACAGTCTTCTGTCTCACACTTCACATTTGACTTTAGCAGGTCATAAAGATTGAGCAGACAATTCTGCTCATAAAGTTTGTACTTCCCGCAATTAAAATAGAAAAAAAGCCAGAACCACAATCCAGCAGGCACAGTCTTGATGTTGTTATTAGTCCAGGATAAACTTGCTTGAAAAGTGGAAGTATAGAAAATAGAACATAGAGAGAGTGGTATTTCAGAACACACAGGGTTAGCTGGCAGCCTGAGTTCGGGTGTGAGGGCCAGCCCTGTGGCCAGTGAAGGAATAACACTGGAAATAAAAGAAAACTTAAATGGACTCCGAAGTCCTTCTGTCAAGCAAGCAAAATCATTGCTTGCTACTACTAAAGAGGAAAATCTCCTTTGAAATGATTGAAAGCAAAGGCTTGGGGAGTGGATACCAGCAGCCATCAGCGCTGCTGAGGACAGGGTATGGAGGACAGCAAGGATCCTGGAGAACACAGCTGGTGGAGTTACCTTTGCCCTTATTTTCACTGGAAATTCAAAGCCCTTGTCTTTTCATGTGACTTGATGTACCTCCTGTACCTGCATTTAGTTGTCTGCATCAGCACCCCAGCTTTTGTCTCAAGCTGCCCAACAGAAACTGAACTTCATTAATACTGGCTAATTTGTATCTTTCCCTCAGGGAAAAGCAGCTGAAGCCATGGAAGATGCAGAGTGCCATGGAGAAAGAAAAATTCAATGAGGAATGATAGGCACAGATTTTTAAATCTGGTGTTTATGTTTATCTAGGCAAAAAAATACTTGCTTCTGTTGAAAATCTCTCTGCATTAGCACTCTTTGGCTGTGGTTTGAGTGAAAGTAGAAACATCATCTTAGACTTTCTGTGAAAAGACAGGACATGCAAGCTCAGCTGGCTTGTTCTAGCTATTTACACAGCAGTTAAAATGGCTTCTTTCTTCTGTACCCTTGGCATGAACAAATCAATAAAAACATGAAAAGATTAGACAGAGTGAAAGAACAAATGACTGACTGACTTACAAGATAGATTCTGTAAAGACACAAAAACATGCAGAACCATTAAGGCCCATATGCCAATTATTAGATGCATTCAGTGAACTTATACTATGCTAGAATGTTCAGGAATTACACAAGAGAAATTCTAAAGGAGAGGCTCTCCCAGAAGTCAGAAGGTAAAAAAAAAAAGGGCTCCAATCTATAACAAAAAGTTACATGCACACACACGCTGTGTTTTTGAGCATGGTTTCCTCTTTTATATTCCAAGGCTTGGATGTCGCTTTGTATGTTCAGATCAAAGCAGCAGCTGTCAGAGCTCTGGTATTGTTTGGCATTATTTATAGAAGGGCAGAGAACAATTATTCTCAAGGTACATGAGGACTCCAAAACAAACAGGTTAAGCCCAAGCTGAGTCTGAATCTGGAAGCCAATTTGCCACATGTTACATATTATACACCCAGATCATAAGTGCAAGTCCTCATTCTCTCTCTGCTCTGACTTGAGAATACTAGTTCACTTTAAAAAAATTAAATTAATATTCTATTCTCATGACCAGATGACCCTCCCTTCTCATATATTTCTGATGATTCCCTACAGTGAAAAAATGACTGCACTCTACTTTTAAACATCTAAAATTGACCTTGTCAAAACTACAATTCCTTTCTTTATTTTTGGATCTTTCTTTCACCTTCACTTGTTATTTAAACCTGACCTCTTTTCAATCTCTTTCTATCTCCTCACACATAATTTAGTCTCTTCTGATAAAAAATATTCTTCGACTGCATTTCCTCCATGCCTTTTTTAGCAAGATAACATACCACATCTTTTCAAACCTCATCCAAGAACTTCATTTTTTACTATGGGATGCACATTACAATTCTTTTCTTGATAATACTTATCTTTGTGCTTCTGACTCAAATTCAAAAGGAATATTGCCTTCTTACTCTAGTAAGAAACAGAATGATATTGAGTTTACACGGGTAGGTACATCTCTCTCTCTTTAGGTTTATATGAAATTAAATGCCAGGAGACAGTTAAAACCAGAAAAATTCTGATCATATATATAGAGTAGATAATCACGTGAACAGTCCTGTATAACATGAAGATGCCTATGCCATAATTACATAATCAGAAAAAAAATTCAGTAATGATCCACTTCAGTTTCATCTCAGATTCCAAAACAAGAATCTCATCAAAGCAGTAAAATGTAATGCCATCAGTGTTTAGCTGACCTCCTGCCTCTTGCCAAGGTAAGCCACAGGAGCCACAACTCTAGACATTTCCAGGAGTGCAAAGAGAAAGCCATCTGACCAGGCACAGCCACAGTCACAGCTGCAGTGACATTTCCTAGTGCACGGCCCAAAGGGAAACCACACTGACATAAAACTCATCACAACATTTAAAAAGGTAAAGAGATCATACTGTCATGACACAGGGTCAGCATCATCTCTTTGCTTTTATTTAAAGAATAAACATTTTTTACCACACAAGCAAATTTTACCTTTAATATTTCTTCCTACAGCAACTAAGAGACTGCCATGTCTGTAAGGTAGCTATCTAGTTCTGGTGTATAGTAATGAAGGAAGCAAAAAATCATATATGGAGAGTATCATAAACTAGGTAACCTGTTACCCAGTCTGCAGATATTGCAGCCATCCAGAGAGAGATATGCAATTATGTGCAAGCTAGTATAATTTCTTAATGTCAGCCTCATCATTCTGGCCTAATTATTCTGTCATTTTTATGGAAATTACAACTGAATCTGAAGTACAGTGCATAAATACCAAGCCTATAAACCCTTACATACTAACCACATTTACAGCAGTCCAGTTATTGCTGATGCAGGAGACAGAGCATTTGTTTCATTGTTGTTTAAGGATGATGTTCATCATTTCACACAGGTTTTGAAGATGAAGGCACTGGTCTAAGAAATATAGTTATCTCCCTCAATGTGCTTTTCTCAACAAATACAGAAAAATCAAAGCAGAGGACAGAGACAACTGCTAATAACACTTTGAAATGTCATGGTAAGATTTAATCATTTATGAATAGAATATTGCACACAGTTATTTTTGTAAATATGTCCATATCTTCTTGTTCATTTAAGTTCATTTTCTTTATTGCCATTTAATCTGGCTTTTTGATTCCCATTGGCAGGGCATTTTTCATTGACTTGATGGTATGTCAATCTAAATAACTACATCTAAAATTATACATATGCCATGGATTTTATTTCTTTGATTTCTCCAGGAATTAATTGCCACACATCAAAGGGAAAAATTTGCATGCTGTGATTCCACCAAGATGAACCAGCTGGACAATCTGGCCTTTAACATTTTGAAAAACATTTCATCTTACTGCTACTTATTACTATAATCTTTTGGGTAATAAATAGAAATTCACAATTCTTTCATAGGCACTAAATATGTTTGCACAATACCTTTGTACGTGTGATATTAAAGCCATTACAGACATTCATGACTTCAGTTCTTAAAGCCTTTTGGCAAGAAGGTGACTATTATTAGCTGCACACCACTGGAAAGATGAAATTCTGGTAAATAAATTACTTGCCCAGAGTCTTGATACTGCAGAGTTATGTAGAGGTTGTTGTTGTTGTTGTTATCTGGGGACTGTGTGGTGATGTTGATTTAAGAAGCCTCGATCAGGCAATGCTCCTGACAATCACCAGGAGGTGCAGGTGGCTCCAAATTGCCCACAGGAGTAGGCTGACAGCTTCCAGCTTCAAACCATTCTCTGGGTCTTAGTCCTCTTCACTGACTAGTGTTAACAAACTAAATACTGCTTAGTTTAATCATTAGTCTAAATGTGAATGCTCATACACTTCCTCTATGCCTTTCATCCTTGAAGACATTTGGACAATAAAATCTGCAAAGCAGATTCTCTCTCTAAGCCATCCTGTAAAAATATATGGCTATCCATACATAGATACTATTCCTATCAGCAAGAACTGAAACTAGGATTTTCTTCATACAGACCCAAAGCACTTAATATCAATACAGAAGTAGTACTTTGCTCTGAAGGCACCAAGATGATGTTCTTATCAAAGCAAGGATAGACAACCTGTCTACTATGACAACATACTGCTATTCTCTGATATTAGGTAGCAATCAGGTTATGGATGTGAATTAGTTCACTACCCAAACTGCCTTATCCTTTTCAAATACCAGCATTCTGGTCTCTCTTGCCCATGAACACACAGGACCTGGCCACAGTAGAAGGCTGTGGAAGTGAGGTAGGAATGGGGACACTAGGTTCCATCTCTAGTCACTGTGGAAATCCTAGAAGCTACAGACAGAATTCTCAGTACTCAAAGAAAATAAGTTTGAAGTATGGACCAACCAAACAGGAACAGAACCAGGGGAATGGGCTCATGGTTAAAGGGATTTAGAAACATCAGTCTCTTTAGATCAACAGTTCCACAGCACAATGAAGCTTCATAACCTGTTCAATAAAAGAATCTTATAAACTAAGAGTAAGCAGAACAATGTACAACACTAATCACCATCTGATTTTCCATTGTGAGATTTTCTATATTCAGTAAGAATTGACTCAAAGTTCCCTACAGTCTCTGATGCTTAAAAGTTAGAGTTTGTTTCACCTCTGTGTTTGCAGCCAGAGAAATTGTACACCAGTGATTTTGTTAGTACTTCAGATATTTTCTTCTGAAAGAAAAATTCTGAAATGTGATTTCAATGCTCTTGGGAAATTTCTTCCCAGATTTTCCTCTAGCCTTGCAAAATCTGTACAGGTTTTACACTTGATCTACTGCAGTTCAGAAGACTTACTGCTACTTAGAAGCGAAAGATCTGAAACTATTGTCATATGAGACTGAGTGTGAGTTTTTTTTCAATACTGATGCAAATAAAGTTTTCACATTTCACAGGTAGTGTTTTATCCCTAACTGATGAATTCCAGGTATATTGGTAGTCAGCAGCTAAGCACTTTTCTTTCAGTGAATATGTAGCCTGCAGGTTTCCAAACAGTGCACTAAAAATAAATTCAGTCACATAACCTTCTTACAAAAGTAGAAGTTGGATCCCTCCATACAATATTGGTAAGGAAACAAGAGTGAATAAGAATGCATAATCTTTCTTTTTGCTCATACCTCCCTCTGTACTAAAACTTGAAGAGTAGCACCAGGGTTGAATGGCTGCAACAAAGCTTTCCATCACTGTCAGAAGTGCTTGAATAAGGGTACCATGTCAGGGCAGGGTTGAAAGCCCATAATATCACTGCTGCTGCTTCTGCATAGTCTGTCCTTCACTAATTCCATGGTGATAGTAATTCCACCACTATTGCAGCCTTCAATAGTATTCAATAGTAAGTAAGTAGAATAGTAAGTATTCAATAGAATAGTAAGTATTCAATAATCAGCATCAGTGTAATACTCTAAAGATAAAAATAAGATTAAGAACTTCTCAGAAAGGGGTTTTAATTTTAGGCTCAAATCTTAACTCACTATGAAACAGAATCAAACATTCTTTCCGTGCTGTGACCAAAAAAGAGAGGCCAAAAAAAAATCAATGCCTTTGCCCATTTTCAGATTAAGTTACTGTTCCTCTAAAAAAAAAAAAAAAGGAAGTGGTTTAAAGCATTTTACCACACATCCCTCCTTCCTCCTTGAGTTTATCAGAACTGCAGTTCTACAGGTATCTCCAAGTTTTTCTATATTCCATTCCCCAAGCTCTCAAAGAAGTGATGTTTCTGTTACATTTCTAGTCCAGTCAGAAAAGCAAAAGCAGAATCTTACATAAAAACATGTTCAAACATGTTCATGTTTACCCATGTAGTCTCAATATGATACAGGTCCCCAGAGGTAAATTTGTAACACATTAAAACACATAGTTTTGCATTCAAAGCCAAGTGACTCAGATCCTGAGTCTTCCCAGACCTAAATCATTTAGAGCACAGGGTTCGAATCGGGTAACAAGTCTTCCAACAGGAAGACATATCCATACCAAGATCTCGGATTTACTTCATTTACCTCGCAACAGAAAAAACTATACAGAACCTCTCATTTGTCACAGTTTCAGTTCTGAAAATTTCCTCATAGCATTTGGGAGCAGATCTCTTAAGGCCTTAAGATTTGATTGTTCACAAATGCTGAACATCTAAAATCCTGTGAAATTTGACAGGGGTTGACTACGCTCAGCACCTCTGCAAATAGAGTTGAAGTAGAAAACCATCTTAATAACTTCCTAATGGACTTCTGAAAATCATAGTTTCAGCAATCAAAATGACAGAAAGCTGCCTCTTTTCCCCTTACAATACAGAAATAATTGACATTTGAAAACTATAAAAAGAGGTGCAAGGAAGAGGAATAGATTTGTATTTTAATTCCATTTGAGTGAATTGGACAAAAAGGCTTTGCTTGGAAGGGCAAAGCAGAAAAGTACCTCCCTCCAAATAAGGAAGAAATATTTCCTTATGATGCATCAAAGTTTACCTGAAACAGGAAAGTATTTTTTACTTTTCTATCACCCAGTGAGGGGGGTGGCTGGCACTCATTCAGAATAACATTTTCCCACACTCCACCTTCCACATTAACATTTTGCAATTTGTAGGAAACATTCTCCAGCCCTTTGGCTCCCTAAACAAATTTCAGAGCCCAAGTTCTTTGTCTGGTTTTTCAATAGCTCCCTTGCCAGAGTCACTCTGTTCAATGGTGAAACATACTTATTTCTTAAGTTTATCTTGGCTCAGCTCAAAAATATCAGACTGAATTTATGGTAAAGAAAAGCACAAGATCTTGTAGAATTTAAAGTCAGGGGTTTTGTTATGAAATGAACATCAAATGCAGTTCCAATTTTACCTTAAAATGGACTTCATATGTATTTGTTTAATTACTCATACTCAGAATTCTTAGAGAGGTTCAGACTGCTTCAGCTGACGATTTTGCTTTAAAGCAACATCTTGTCTTCCATGTGCTGCCCTGGGTTTCTACAGCTAAATCAAGGCAAATCCTTCCTGAATTCATGCCTAGTTAAGAATGACTGAATATCAGCTATGACAATAAAACCAGGTTTAATAAATATTTTCTGCACCTTCTTAGCCTAGTGTAAGCCCACTTCCACACTTGGCTGTTCCTTTTACGAAGGATTATCCACATTTCTGTTTGAATTATTATAAAATACTTCAGTTCTATAAGTATTCTATGAAATTTCTAATCTCGGGAGATGTTAAATATTTCGATAGGTCTTCCAACTGATATATTTTGTTAAGGATGTTCTGTTCATACTTATACATGTATACTTTTCTTATTACATCAAGCCTGATCTTAGTTATCACTAGCTTTCCTGAACCCTACTTTTGGAATCAGATGCAGATGGCAGAAACAAATGTTTTAAATGCAGAACAATATCCACAGTATGTGGACACAAGCTCTAGGAAAGAATACTGAAATTAGGATAACCTGATTTGGTGCAGCTATCAGAGACACAGAACAGTAGTTTCTGCTGGTCTGGCAGTCCCTTCAGTCTCCATTTTTAGGTTTATAGCATTTAAGACACAAAGCTTCACCTCATGGCACCAGCTGTTTTCATCTGAGGCAAAAAGGAGTACTCCAAGGAAGCAGGGCTCACAGTTGTTTGCTGTGCTGATCAGTGCTGGCTATGGCACAGGCCACACTGCCACAGCTACTTGCTTCCTATAGAGCATAAAAGATATGTTAGCCCAGTGCTACTGTCAAGCACCTGTTTATATTCAAGTGAACTGAGTCTTCATCTTTGCTGCTTTCTACAAAGCTCTCTGAACATACCTTCAACCCTTTCACTGGTAGAAAACAATAACACAGCAGATGCAAAATTATCATATCACTTTGGAGATGTATTTAAGCTGCTCAGCACATGAACTTAGAAAGGACTACAAAATCTCCAGCTGCACCACGAGATGGTGCTCAGACCCCTCTCTAAGACACACATGGAGTACACCAGAGTCAGGAAAGTTTGCTTGAACTGGGTACTGACAGTCCCAGCATAAGCACACACGGACAGTTGGGCTTCCAAACAATTCTTTCTGTGCAGCCCTGCTGGATACAGCATTCTCTGAAAAATACCATTGTGCTGCAGAAAAGAAAAAAAAAAAAAAAAGAGAGGGAGAAAAAAGGTTCTGCATTTTTAAATGCTTTTATGCTGCTCCACCCACTCTGTTGCATTTGATGATGCTTGAAATAAATCAAAGTGTGACTAGTGAGTGAAATAAACCTTCAGCACAAGAAGTGGACAATTTTATTGGAGCTGCTTTCAATGGCAGTGATAATTTAGGAAGCAAGTTTCCTTTAATCTAAAATGATCCTAAGCAGGAAAATATAATATAATAAATTGGAAGTAACACTCTTTCACTCATTCTAAAATAAGAAAGCACAGAACTAAATGAGGAAAGTTTCTGTCCATGACAAAAAAAAAAAA
>VXBR01005798.1:939718-1166895 GCA_013400215.1 Cisticola juncidis
GATATTATCCACACTTGTAGCTTCAATATTTTGGCAATTCTAGGACTATGATTGGTATTTTCGTGGGAGAACTCAGTTTGGTGGCAGAATAGACTATGGTAACAATGTGATTGGAGTATATGCAATAAAGTTACAGTATAAATGGTAACTAAGAGTGTATGATTTGGCCAGCTGGGTACTAACCTCTAAAAATGTCTGTAGGCCTCTACAAATATGCTTCTACCATCTTGCATTAAACTTCAGAGTTGCCACATGATGTTTGATGCCATCTTTCACAAGTAGAACTGGCTACATATTAGCAGCAATGAATATATAATCCCTAAGAGCCCTTATAAACTCCTGGCCTCATTCATTCTGTACTAGTCTAGGAAAAAACCTCTCCCATTTCTATATCTGCTACCAGGGGGCTCTTGGTAAAATCAAAACAATTTTATATTATTTCTGTCTTTTAAAACAATGATGAAATTCCAGCAATATTTTCACGAGGCAGTTTTTTCTGTTGCACTAATGAGCAAACCCACTTTGTTCAAATTAGAACCTGTACCATTATAAACTACACATGTCAACTGCAATGTAGGAATCTGTTCAATATCTAGAACTCCTCACATACATGCAAATGGACTTGGGGTTTGGGACCATGAAATGTCAAATATATGACATTTTTCCCCAACTCAGGTAAGAAATGCTTGTGGCTTTGCTGGCAGCAGAACAATTTGGCAAACACTGCCCCTCCTCTTGAAGCTAAGAACTCCACAAATTCAGGAGGAGAACCATGCTAGATGGAAGACTGCAACTTTAAATTGTTTAAGTGCTTTGTTTAACAGCTTGAAACCTGAAAGATGCTCATGTGAGTCAAAAGCAATACCATTTACATTTCTTCTTCTCCTTGCAAGTTCAAAATAGTAGACTGAATAATTTCAAATACGATTTCCCTACAAGAAAAAGGGGAACAGAAAACACACTAATCCAAATGATGTCAGCATGCTAGCAGTTCATTAATATACAATTAGACCCTTACCTGAACCTAATCTTGCATTAACAGGTAATTAACATAATACCTTCCCTGTTTTGTTTCAAGCTTTCTGGTGATTCTGTACTCCAATTTCATGAGCAAATAAAAATAATAAAATGTCCTTAGATGATTAAAAATCTACCTCATGACTTGATTTCCAGTTATATATATGATAGTCAGTCCTGGACACTGGGAAATCCAGCAAAGGAAGAAGTTATTTTTTCATAATTAAGTGAGCTCACATGACTGTTTAATGTAGCAATCACTGAAGTAACACAAATCAAAAAGATATTTATCTGGCAAAATTACTTGAGAACCTCACACAGGCCTTCTAATTTTTCACATTCAGAATGAAAATGCAGTATATTGCATTTTCCACTAGGTAGAAAATTATGATGATATAATGAATCTTCACCACTGATCAGACACATCTGTGGCATCTTGGTCAGGTTTCTTCTGCCATCAAGGCTTCCCACATATTGTACTTCCTTCGCATAAAAGAGGCAAGAAAGCAACAACTGTATTCTTGGTCCTGACATCTCAAGAATCATCTTTTTTTGAAAGGTGCAGAAGATAAGACATTAGAAAAGATAACCTTACTGCTGAGAAGTTTGCTATGAGCACATTTCCAGGGATGCAGCAGCAATGCAAGCTTGCCACATACATCATACACCAGTGTGCACCACCTTGACCAAGCAAGAACCTCTCTGGGAGAAAAAGTGTTCTTGTTCTCCTGAACTTCTTTTGTCCCTGCACTAACAGTAAACATTTCTAGACTGCTTCTTTCAGAGGCAGACCACAAATGTGCAGCTCACCTTTACCCAGCTCACTTCTCAGCAACCAATATTTAAGCACAGAAGCATCAATGGATATTTTTTTACATAAACTTCTTACTCCTGTGCACAATTGCAGTTCTCTGCTCCCGGAGAGAAATCTTCCAGGAGCGGTGCCTTTCGCCACACAAACCAGCCTAGCAGTGGAAAATACAGGCAATGTGATGGGTCACAGTGGCAGGACAGTAGCAGTCACTGCTGAAAGAGGTGGGGTGTGTGAAAATTGTTAAACCTGGAAAAATCTTCTCAGCTGTGGAAAGGCAACTTTTCTGTACTGTCAACCCCTTCACCATTCATAGAAACAGCAGCCAAAACTAAAGCCCTCATGCAGTCTCTATTTGGTTTTAAGATAGTCAACAGCCTGACATCTTAATCCTGGAAACAACATATTTCATTCTCCTACACATGAGCTCCCTGGTGCTACCTCTCGCACAGCAAGCTTGCTCAAACTTAGTGCCTTGAGTAGAAAAAGAAAATCAGTGAAATGGAAAAAGAAATTATCAAATATTTGATGGCTGGACACCATAAATGACATTGTTTCAGTCTACCTTTAGCCCTCTATTTCACTGTACAGCAGCAAAAACATTGTCTTTGTAAGTTCTATATCAAAATGTTCACAAGCCTTCAAGGGTATGTTCTTATCCTGAGTGTACTGGATCTGGCTGAGAGTGAGTTAATTTTCTTCAGAGCAACAAACACGGTGCCATGTTTTGGATTTGTGAGCAAAACAATGTTGATAACACACAGGCAGGCAGAGAGTGAGGGAGCAGCTGTGTGCTTCTTAACCACCTACAGGGGTTAAACCAAAACACTGAGGAAAGTGCAAGTGATGACAGCACATCTGAAAAGAACACAAATCAATTTATACAAGCTAAGTGGCCAAAACAACAAATTGAGGTGCTGACACATTTTTCTATCAAAATCTCTTTTTTTTCTCCCCAGGAATCCTGGCTGAGATCCTGCAAATATTGCAATAGAAAAGGAAAAAAGGAAACAAGACTGTTTTCCCTAGATATGAGAAAGGAAGCTGATAATATGACAACTGGTGGATAAGAGAGAAACGTTGCTGACCACAATTAGTTAATTCAAGGTATCATTAAAAAAAACCTAGCATCACAAGACTTCTTCCTAGGTTACTCCAAGCTTCACCAACAGTATCTTTCTCCTCTAAAAACTATAATAAAAAAACTTAAGAAACAAACCTACCTCAAACTTTTCATATTTCCCAATCTTTTTTATAGCATCCAGGATCCCAATACTTAATTAGCATTTCTAACATTAAGTAATGGGTATCTATCTTAGTGACTGACAGGATGATTGGTATGGTTTCTTTTGACCTTCAAAACAGTTTTCTTTTTTTGTTCTAATCCCACAGAAGGGATGAGAGGCTACAGGAATTGAAAATTACATATATATAAATGTACAACAAACACAAAGACAATCTTTTCAAAAGTCAAAATGAACCAAGAAAAGCTGTTGGAGTAGGAATGATAGCCAGTAAACCAGAAGAGTTGTTTTCCAAAAGTGGGTCAGTGATTCCTGACAGAAGACTGCTGAATTTCCAAGGTTAGTTTTCTTTCTTGTTGGGTCTCACCACAGAAATTTAGGTAAAAATAACACAGACCACATTCTGCCAATCTCTGCTTTCCTCATTGCCATGTCTCCCACTGATGTTTCTTCCTGAGTACTAAAAGTGAAGATGCAGAATTGAGATTTTCAAAGGATGGGACAGTATTAGCTGGAAGATGAAGGTGGACTGCTTTAACTAACAGCTGGGCCCAGCTGAATTCTAGCAAACACCAGCTTGTGTTAGTAACCTAGATCTGTTGCCCCTGATGAAATATTCTGGGATTCAGGGACCTTATGATATAGCAAACTGCAGTTTAGGATTGCTGAAACCAATTATGCCACAGCAACACCTTAATGTTGATTGCACTGTCTGGATAAGGAGGATTAAAGACACTGTGAAAAGCCTGTGCTCATTAAAACCAGTGTTCTGCCCCCAATAATGGCAATCACTACTACCTCTTTACCAGTCACTCCTTACCCAATATCCACTGATGCTTAAAGCTCACTGATTTGGCCTTTAATTTACAGAACAGGTGGCACCCAATATAGTAAGCAGTGTTTGTGCTGATTGATTTTTGTCTTTATAACTATTTAAACCTCATTAGAGATGCTCTGTCTGGGCTGTTCGCAAACAAAATTAATAGCATATTTCCTCCTAGACCCTGAACCGTGAGTCTTCAGTTTTGTGCCAATGTTCTTTGACTTTAAAAAAAAAAAAAAAANAAAAAAAAAAAAAAAAAAAAAAAGTGAATGTTCTGGCAACTAATTACACCATAAAATCTACAGAAGACATATTGTCTAGAGATCAGTGAAGTGGAGCAGTTTCTCGTATGTGCTTTACGTTTTCTCTCTCACACAGGCAGAAGATGTCCATTTGGAACCCAGCCCAAAAAGGGACGTATCCTCTCCACTGCAGCTGTTAACTGCATGGATTCTGCTGATATCTTTGTAAAACAACCTCAGAGGCACTACATCACTTTGTAGGGGCACCAAACAACGTCTGAGTTGAAAATATGTCCTGGTTTGGGTTAAGGACAGGGTTAATTTTTTGCAGTAGCCATGAGGGTGGGGAGTCTGGAGCTGTGTGGGCATGGCCAGGGTCCTAATACTATTCAACACCATTTCATATCATTTCCAGGGCAGGAAAAGGAACTCTCTTTCTCTCCCTTTTGTGATAAGTATTTCTTTCTGGTCATGGGGAAAGTGTGGTAGTGAAGAGTCCGCCTGCCATTGTTTCTCATCATCCCAGGCTTGGTCGGCATTTTGCACATAAATCACCCTTTCTTTGTACATTTTTCATTATTGGTATTGTTGATGTTCATTTTCTTATCTCAGTGATGATTCCAATAAATTGTTCTTATCTTATCTCTGCCTTTTGTCTCCCACTGAAGGGGAGGGAGGGGTGTGGTTCACGGTTTTCTTTGCAGTGGGACTGCTAAATTGGAGAATACCATTCCTAAAACACAACACTAACTCAAGAAGGTATTTTTCCCACTGGAGACTTGAAATGGGCTGGAATCAAGGAAGTCTGAGACAAAAGAAGTCATTTTGTAGTAGCTGCCACAGGGAAGAGGAATTTATTGTGTTATGAAATAGAGCTCATCTGCACATCCATGAAGGAGCTCAGAGAGACAATAACAGGAGGGGGAGCACAAATAAGATCTTCCTGGGTAATATCCAGGGCCACCAGCCCACCAGAGACACATATGCACAATCTCAGAGGAGCATGGGGAACAGCAGCAGGTAGAGCACAAATCACAGACTCCTGAGCAATGAAAGCCTTGTCCAGGTCTCTCCCAGGGCTGTTCTGCCAGAGCCATTGGTTCCAGTGTCCCAAAATGACACTCATCACTGTATGACAGCTGGACCAGCCCTTGATATCACCTTTTAGGTGACTGCTGCACAGGGTGGCACATGTGCAATGTCAGGGAAAAGCACTTTGGAGTCAGACAGACTTACTATGCGTTGTTAAGGAGAGAAACCAAAGGCACCAAAAGGGAAAAGATTAGGTGATTTGGGGAAGAGTGAGAGTAGGAAAATAAATATAGGGTTAAGGGGATAAAAAGGGCTGGGCATGTAAACAGTTGCTGATCAATCTGTTTATCTGATCAATGAAGCCTGTCCTGTGGTCTTATTAAATTCCTTTCTGTGTCTTTCATGGGTGAGAGCCCTTTATTCTCTGTGCATGAGGGTGTATGGGGCAATGAGTGCTGCCACTGGTCAGACCACGGGGTCAGGAGGTCCAGGTGTTCATGTTGCCAGAGACTGGAAGGAATGTGGATCTGCAAGCAAGCATGAACTCCAGCAATGGGCCTGCCAACAACACATCTTCAGCTTGCTGCAAATAGAACTTGGGAGCAAGCAGTGGCAGAGGCCTCACCTCTCTTGGGCTGCTGGATCTAGCAGGGCAGGTTCTCCTCTAACACAATTTTTATCTTGCCATCTGACAAATATCTAAGAGCATTGCTTTTGATCCCCTAACAGAAGTCTTCCAAAGCCAGGCTTGCTCCCTTCTTTTCTCCTGCACTGTGGTGCAGCAGCAGCACAAGGCCAGACCAGCATCCCAAGTGTGAGACTGCCCAAAGGTAAAATCATTCTCAGCTGGGCGGTGCACAGCCCAGGAAAGACACCAGCTTTGTTTTCATCTCTACAATATGACATACCATAGACTTGACACTTTTCAGGCTGCATAAGTATGCATTTCTTCCTGGTTACGTTCAAATTAAGCTGGGAGATGCTACAGTCACAAATATGATGTGTCTGTTTAATCACACTGCTTCACTTTCAAAAGAATGTTTTCTTGTTAGAGCACTATTAAGATTTTATTAAAATGACAGCAATATCACTAGGAATGGGATAAGTGCACTTGCTTTTACAATATTTTGATTAGAGTTAGCACAGCTTCCTATCTACTTATGATGATACAGAAAAGAAGAAAACTTTAAACCTCTCCCAGAAAGTCACACATCATAGATTCATATTTTATGTTGTTACAGTGGCACTTAATAAAATGAAACATTAACACTGCATTGAATAAGGCACGAAATACAGTAAGCACAGCAAGTGAAACAGGAAAACAAAATATATTATAGCTGTCATTATTTTCAAAAATTAATTGGATTTCAAACAACATGTTACATGTGAGACCTCACAGAGACACAGAATCAACTGTGTAGTAGTGATTAGACTGATTTTTTTATCCTCTTCCATTTATGCTTTTAGCAGCAAGTAAGAGAAGATATGGAAGATTTGAGGCATCAAAAGTGACATTAAAATAGATGATGGCTGGTCTGACATGCTTAAGTGAGAAGAAAAAGCCTCATTATGAAATAACAAGCATAAAGACAGACGTGTTCACTGTCCTAAAGAGCTATTTTTGACAGATCTCTCATAGCATTAGTGTCAAAGTATGTGACCGAATATTGACACACCACATAAGGCTTGTGAGCAGAGAGAACTAGATCAAGAGTAGTAGCCTAAAAAGACTAGAGTGAAAACACCTCCAAATTCTAACAGATTTGTAGCACACACAGCTCTGTCCTCCACACTTAATACTGAGAAGAATGCAGAAAACTATCCACATCTAATCTGATATCAAGTACAGTCACTGGATATGGAATAATGAAATTAAGGACATTTGCAAAAATAAAGAAAAATCAGAGCACCAGATGTGACACAAACTATACAACTACCACAATTTCAACTTTCTTCAAAGTGAACAATGCATTTCAATAAACAGATTACAGGAGAGAGACCATTTTCTGAGGAAATCCTATTTTAAAAAATAAAATATATGTAGGCAAAAATCCAAGAGACTTATATTTAGACTATACCTATTTCTCCCCATGAATCCAACCAACAAAATAACTGTTCAATGCACGTTCACACAGTTCATTTGGAGATCCTGGTCCTGCTTTTGGTTGTGCCAATTTTGCACGATTACACACTCAGAGCAGAAGAGAGTTACTATAAAGCTACATATGTGTGAGCAAAAGAGTTATTGAGTCCTTCTAAATGTGCAGAAACCTAAAAGATCAGTTTAGGTACCTTCAAGAGTGAAAGGAAAGGATGAGATGAGTAATAAAGTATGTATAGAGAAAGTAAAAAGCCATGAAATACAACAATGATGAAACACAGAGAGAAGGTAATAAGAAATTATGGAAAACAATATTTTACAATATTTTTCTATACAATACCCCAAACATATATAAGAGAAAAGCCCTCCATCTTTTCAAAGAAAATCAAGAACAAGTATATATGCTTACCTGGGACAATATGCAAGACTCCTCTCAAGCAGCATGAGCTTCAATGCTTGAAGTGGTGGGCTCTTAAGCGACATGTTCTACGAAACCCCAGAAGTACAGCTCTGTTTACCTTTAAAATCATGCACTGGGTCCCTTCTATTCAGTTACCAGTGGTGACTGCTTGACCTGAAACTCTTTAACTGCTGGGAAGCCCATCTGTCAAGTTACTTTAAACCACTTCTGCTCATTTCAACAGACCCTGGCAGACATATCTGTATGTGGGTAAGACATATCTTATCCTCTGCACAAGTAAATGTCAGTGTGCCTGCAGGAATGCTTACAGTGATATTTGGTCTGCTTCTGCCTAACCATATTTTATTCATTCAAGGGTACAGTTTTCACCAATCCCCAGCAGGTTCTCTTCTAGGAAACAGGACAGATGACCTGAGTTATTGCTACAGGCAGCAAAAAAACCAAGGTATTGGAAGGATTAAGAGTAGAGATGCTCATTTTCAGCTAAGCGTCATAAAAAATGAATTGCAAAGATCTAATGTGTTTCAAATAAAGAAATAAATTTAAACCTTCAGGGGAAGACTGTATTTAAAAATGCAACAGGCTCAACTATTAAAAATGCATGGTAGCAAAATGATTCAAGATGTTTTGATGCTTATGGGGAAACCAACAAAAACATGGAATTCAAACTGTCTTCTCATAGCTTTCATTATAGGATTCTCTTTTTCCCCTCTTTTTTTCTTTTTTTTTTTTTTGAATGTTTCTTCCAATAAATGCTTGTTTTTTATTTGCATAAAAACAGATAATTGCTATTTGCTACTAAAGCTGACTTCCCACATGAAGACAGACTTCCATAGCTAAGCCTTTAACAGGCAGCTGTCAAAAGTAGAAGATGTTGACAACATCAGATTGCTGTCCAATACCAGAGGAAATGGAGCCTCAGATGACAAACACCAAAGAACTACAGGGCAAGTGTTTTGATAGAGTTACAGGTGGCTAAGCAGCAAGAGCATGCAAACTCTTATGAAGCAAAAGATCCTATTTTTATGTAAATGTCCTCACCACTGCTGTGTAAAATCCAGCCATCTCAGCTAGCACATTCAAGTCACTATTTCCTACTGCACATTCTATCTTGAAATTTAGAGTGAAAACTTTGAAAAGCAAAAGGAATTCAACAAGACCTGTCAAGATTTGAGTCATACACTGACTAATCCCACTTGTAGCCGTTTGTCCCATACAACAACTAAGCACCGAGCAACTGCTTCCTCCCATCAGTGATGATGGGAGAAAAATCAGAAAAAGGTAAAACACGTGGGTTGAGATAACAATTTAATAATTGAAATAAAGTAAATTATCATGAACAAGCTTCTATAGCATATCACAGCTTCTACCCAGCTACAGGCTCCCAGGGACCACTTCTCAAGTCCAAAAAACTAATTGCTCACACTTTCGTGCAAAGTAGGGTCTCAATCAGCGGCATCTGCCTTCCAAAAATACTTGTACACAAAATTTAACACAGAGGACCTGTCAGCTCAGCAGTCTGGTAACAAGATAAGCCTCAAAGCACACTTGAGAGCTAAACAGCTCCATTGTTTAGGGAGTGTTTTTTACTTTGAGGCCTAGACCGAATTTGATCAGCTCTTTGAAGTAGAACAGAAAAGATCTGGCTTGCTCAGTCAGTCTAGAAATTGATATGATCTTTCACTATCGTTTTTCACAGAAATTTTATAATCCTTCCTCTCTACTTCTACATATTGAAAGGAATCTTAGGTGATCCAGAGGTTCTGATGGAATTTCTTACAGAAACCTAAGAATGGCAAATTCTCTCTCTATATATATACATATATATACGAAGTACATATAATATACTCTGAATGAAAAATCTAATTTTTCTTTATTCTATACCCCAAAAAATTACTTCAAATAAATATCATGTTAAGTTGTCACCATTCTGTAATAAAGCAAGAGTTTGAAGTTTGTTTTCTTTGTTTTTAAATATGCCTGCCTTTTTGTAGTGGAGAAGTGCATACAATACCTGTTGTTATTCTTATGCAGTTCCTTAAAAGTTTTCATAAAGACAACAGGTTACCAGTGAAATGTCAGTTCATCAGGTTCCTCAGGTGCTCTTCTGCAAAGCTATGAAATAACAGTTCATCTCCTCCTTGGAGAAATTCAATATAAAATTTGCCATATACAATCACCTTAAAGTCTTCCCTCCTCCCTTCCAGGTTCATATCCCACCCAACCCTTCAATTTCAGAAGACTTTTTTTTTTGAGAAAAGAAAAATAAGAAAAAAAGAAAAGAAAAACAGCTTATAAAACAGCAAAGAAAATAAAGTTATTTTAATATATATAGAAAGAGAACAAAATGAAACTTGAGGGAAAACTTACTGGCGTTACAGTTTATCCTGATACAGTCTAGATGGGGAAAAATAAATGAAAGATGAAATTGCATCCTTCAAGGTAACAGCTGCAGACATCCAAAAACAATCAGTCCACCCTTCCGGGGACAGACACACGCAAAGAGATGTGGCCATTTTATACTTATGCACAGTCTGTACAAGTTCAGGAGTGGGTCTATATGTACAGTATATCTATGTAAATATCTAATATACATAAATATATATATTTGTATATATATATANAAATGTCAGTTCATCAGGTTCCTCAGGTGCTCTTCTGCAAAGCTATGAAATAACAGTTCATCTCCTCCTTGGAGAAATTCAATATAAAATTTGCCATATACAATCACCTTAAAGTCTTCCCTCCTCCCTTCCAGGTTCATATCCCACCCAACCCTTCAATTTCAGAAGACTTTTTTTTTTGAGAAAAGAAAAATAAGAAAAAAAGAAAAGAAAAACAGCTTATAAAACAGCAAAGAAAATAAAGTTATTTTAATATATATAGAAAGAGAACAAAATGAAACTTGAGGGAAAACTTACTGGCGTTACAGTTTATCCTGATACAGTCTAGATGGGGAAAAATAAATGAAAGATGAAATTGCATCCTTCAAGGTAACAGCTGCAGACATCCAAAAACAATCAGTCCACCCTTCCGGGGACAGACACACGCAAAGAGATGTGGCCATTTTATACTTATGCACAGTCTGTACAAGTTCAGGAGTGGGTCTATATGTACAGTATATCTATGTAAATATCTAATATACATAAATATATATATTTGTATATATATATATACATATGTATAGAGAAATATACCAATATACATACATAGCCACATGTTGACACAGAAAGTTTTCTTTGTATAGGAACCTAAAAATCTAAAAGAATCTTCCACTCCAAACCATGAACTGATATGAATTACAATTAAAAAATTTATAATTAAGGCATAAAAATCTCCCTTAAGACACAAGTCACACACAAGTGTCATTTTGCTTTTTAGAGACCTTTAGCAATTTGTGTAAGCTTGAAGCTCAGCATGAACCTTTACACTTGGTTTCTTTTAAATTAATTTGTATTGTTATTGCATAAATACACCGTATGTCAACAGAGAATACCTGTAAAATCAGCCTATGAGACTTTTGGTGCAATATTTAACCCTTTCCAGCTCTCCCAAAGACAGATCCTCTTCTCATTCCCCCAAAGCCAGCCCAAAACACTTTTTCATATGTGCACAGACACATTTGACGCTGTCCGCTCAGGCGAGGAAAGGGTTAATATAGTGCCCAGTTGTGTCCTATCATAAAATGGCCACTTGCAAACAGCTAACCGCACGAACGCCCAGCCCAGATTTCAGCTACTTCTGCAGGTTGGGAATACATCTTTTTGGGCTTGGCAGGGAGAAGGGGGATTTTTTTCAAAGGTCCCCAGCCCTGCCAGCTCCTCAGAGCCCAATCCCATCTTGCTGCCTGAACGCTAAGACTGAACGGGCTCTTTGTAACGTTCAGGGAGAAGATGAAATGGGCAGTGAAGTGGCAGATCTGGGAACCTTTGCTGGCCCTGCCTCATTCAGAGGTCACAGGCAAGGGAGGGACAGAGGTAAAAGGAGAGAAAAATAGAGTTATGCCTGTGGAATCTAATAAATGGTAAGAGAGGAGTCTCCACAAAGAACGCAAGCTGAGGTAGGAGAGCCTGAGCTAGAGGGCTTCTGAGCATTGCTTCTCTCTTTTAACACACCAATGCTCATCATATCTCAGGATATAATCCGTAAGAGGATCTTTCATTTATAAATGCCTATTTACAGCCTTGTGAACATCCTGCTGTGGTGTCTTACATGGGCGAGAGCCCGGGTTAGTGCTATTACGTATCTTGGGCTATGCTGACCTTCTCTGTGGAAATCAAGACCATGAATAATAGCACCATGCTAGTGGACACATTGTCTGGACAACTTCCTTTTATCACCAGGAATGGTTGTATTTATTACAGAGATATGGCCCAGCAAGGGAGATCATATAGAATGGCAGAGAAATATAATGCAGTCTGCTTCTTAACTGGACCAATTTTACGTTTGCTCAGATAGATACAGAAAAATTATTTCAGCAGCTAAATGCAGTTCTTAAAAAATGAAGGAGGGGAAAGAGAAATAATCTATAAATAATAAATAAAGAGTTGCAATGAGCAGGGACATACCAATTACATGTAACATAGCCAGAGAGAGTCTGTTCTCAAGCAGAACTTCTCCTGAGAAAATCTGGGTTTGGTTTTGTGCGATTAGGTTTGTCATGTGTCGTCAACCGCAACAGAAAAGTGGGAGCAAACAGCCCTGGAGCAACTGCTACGATCACCATACAGTGGTGGCCATATCCCTTTATAGGGGATGGGGGGTAAAGGGAGCTCTGAAATACATGCAGGGGAACTTCCCTCTCTGACCTGATGGAGAGTGACAGCAAGAGAGACACCCAAGTCTNCGCAAAGAGATGTGGCCATTTTATACTTATGCACAGTCTGTACAAGTTCAGGAGTGGGTCTATATGTACAGTATATCTATGTAAATATCTAATATACATAAATATATATATTTGTATATATATATACATATGTATAGAGAAATATACCAATATACATACATAGCCACATGTTGACACAGAAAGTTTTCTTTGTATAGGAACCTAAAAATCTAAAAGAATCTTCCACTCCAAACCATGAACTGATATGAATTACAATTAAAAAATTTATAATTAAGGCATAAAAATCTCCCTTAAGACACAAGTCACACACAAGTGTCATTTTGCTTTTTAGAGACCTTTAGCAATTTGTGTAAGCTTGAAGCTCAGCATGAACCTTTACACTTGGTTTCTTTTAAATTAATTTGTATTGTTATTGCATAAATACACCGTATGTCAACAGAGAATACCTGTAAAATCAGCCTATGAGACTTTTGGTGCAATATTTAACCCTTTCCAGCTCTCCCAAAGACAGATCCTCTTCTCATTCCCCCAAAGCCAGCCCAAAACACTTTTTCATATGTGCACAGACACATTTGACGCTGTCCGCTCAGGCGAGGAAAGGGTTAATATAGTGCCCAGTTGTGTCCTATCATAAAATGGCCACTTGCAAACAGCTAACCGCACGAACGCCCAGCCCAGATTTCAGCTACTTCTGCAGGTTGGGAATACATCTTTTTGGGCTTGGCAGGGAGAAGGGGGATTTTTTTCAAAGGTCCCCAGCCCTGCCAGCTCCTCAGAGCCCAATCCCATCTTGCTGCCTGAACGCTAAGACTGAACGGGCTCTTTGTAACGTTCAGGGAGAAGATGAAATGGGCAGTGAAGTGGCAGATCTGGGAACCTTTGCTGGCCCTGCCTCATTCAGAGGTCACAGGCAAGGGAGGGACAGAGGTAAAAGGAGAGAAAAATAGAGTTATGCCTGTGGAATCTAATAAATGGTAAGAGAGGAGTCTCCACAAAGAACGCAAGCTGAGGTAGGAGAGCCTGAGCTAGAGGGCTTCTGAGCATTGCTTCTCTCTTTTAACACACCAATGCTCATCATATCTCAGGATATAATCCGTAAGAGGATCTTTCATTTATAAATGCCTATTTACAGCCTTGTGAACATCCTGCTGTGGTGTCTTACATGGGCGAGAGCCCGGGTTAGTGCTATTACGTATCTTGGGCTATGCTGACCTTCTCTGTGGAAATCAAGACCATGAATAATAGCACCATGCTAGTGGACACATTGTCTGGACAACTTCCTTTTATCACCAGGAATGGTTGTATTTATTACAGAGATATGGCCCAGCAAGGGAGATCATATAGAATGGCAGAGAAATATAATGCAGTCTGCTTCTTAACTGGACCAATTTTACGTTTGCTCAGATAGATACAGAAAAATTATTTCAGCAGCTAAATGCAGTTCTTAAAAAATGAAGGAGGGGAAAGAGAAATAATCTATAAATAATAAATAAAGAGTTGCAATGAGCAGGGACATACCAATTACATGTAACATAGCCAGAGAGAGTCTGTTCTCAAGCAGAACTTCTCCTGAGAAAATCTGGGTTTGGTTTTGTGCGATTAGGTTTGTCATGTGTCGTCAACCGCAACAGAAAAGTGGGAGCAAACAGCCCTGGAGCAACTGCTACGATCACCATACAGTGGTGGCCATATCCCTTTATAGGGGATGGGGGGTAAAGGGAGCTCTGAAATACATGCAGGGGAACTTCCCTCTCTGACCTGATGGAGAGTGACAGCAAGAGAGACACCCAAGTCTCACCACGGGCAAGTGAGGTGAAGAGAGTTGCTACAGCTGGAACATGGGAATTTCTTATGGACTAAAAAGCAAGTATGCTGGAAAGGGAAACATACATGGCTGGTCCTCAGCAACATTCATCAAAGAGACTAAAATCACTCTTGTGTTACTGACATCTGCAGAGTTTTGTGGGGTTATTTTTTTCAGTGATACCACAATAACTGTATGTCTTAGGGCTTGCCCTCAGGCTACTCCTCCATGAAACACTACTCCAGATGAAGGGATAGGTGTTTCAAACTGAAAATCAGTGTAGCCTTTATCTTGGTTGCAAGATTCCTATTTCAAAGAATGGGAGTCCAGGCCACTGAGAGGGCTGCCCTAACAAGTACATGGCACTACTACATCTCCAGACTGTGAGCACAAAGTCTGCAATGCCATGGACTGGGAGCAGACAGAAACACCCAGGTGCATTCCTAAGGAGGCAGCTCCCCTTCCAGGTTTATCTAGCCTGGTCAGTGGGGATCCTGCAGGGCAGCTAAGAGAGGGTATCTGCCTGCCCTGTTACACCAGCACCACCATACCATCCACACTACCATCAGAGAACATGCATAAGGGGTTGCCTTAATTTTGAGCCAAAGCAATCCAAAATTTTTCCAACAATTAATACATGAAGTTGTTCTCTCCCTCTTAAACTGGTTTTTGAAAAGGATGAAAACACTTATCATCTAAACTAGTACAACAGTACAAATCCAAAGCAGAGAAGATTTTGCCTGGTGGCGAGGGTGCAGATGTAATCTGGTCATTGTGCTCAAAACAGCAGCATCTGGTTAATTCAGGAACAATTGAAAAAACCACTTGGGATTCCTCCTGCACAGTACCAGGGCAACTAGACTTCTGGTAATCATCATCTGGGGCACTCAGCCCTGTTATCAGTATTTACTTCTGAGGTAGGTTTTGGAGATGAGTATACCTGAACAGATTTACAGCTGTTCAGGCATACTGATCTCCAAAACCTATCTCAGTCACCTGCCAGTTCAGCAATTGGATGAGGAATGTGGTGGATAGCAGGGAAGTGAAAACAGACTGTTTCAGTCTTGCATGGGGAGCAGGATTAGCTGGGAAGACCTTCTGCAGTTGCTTTCTTTTCATTAATTGTCTAATGTAAACCAGAAGTTCCTTCCTTAGTACTCAGATGAAAGGTTATCCAGAGCATATCATCTGGAAAATGGGTCAAAGACACTCTCCTTCCAAAAGGTTAAATAGCTGTGCTGCAGTTAGCTAACACAAGGGATCCATTGTTTGAATGGAGGCATCTTTAGCAGCAAATAGAAACCTGAAATTTAGGCCCATGTTTCTTACCATTTTTATCTTTTTGTCTGAAAACAGTAATATTTATTTGATGCTGCTAAGGCTTCAGGCTGTTTAATCCTGGAAGCAAGAAAAGAAGTCACCTCTACTGTGTTAGGAAAAAATGGTTTTTCCTTTGGATGAGCAACAATATGTGGCTATGGAAGAGTGCTTTAGGACAAGTATAGGACAAAAAAGACAATCAGGGCCCAACTGTTTCTAAGCTCACTCTGAGTTATTTCCTGTGGGAAAACCAGATAAAGTCCTGTCCACACTTACCCTTTGTTATATTAAGGCTCCTTGCCTCTCTCCTAGATGCACTATTTCTTTGTAGGAATGACAAAAGAAATTTTCCCTTTTGGATGGGCAGATGTGGCTCTGACACCCTTCAGGATTTATCTTAGGAAAAGATAAGTGAGAGAGAGATGGTTACACTTCCTTAAGTGAGAGGAGGCAGGAAATATTTATCCTAGTGACCTGAAGATATGCCAGGTCAGGAAGAAAAAAAAAAAACAAACAAACCTGAAATATTCTTTAATGAAAGTCAGTAAAACATTATAAACCTGCCACTTATCAATGGGAGGAAAAATGTGAACATGGATCTCCCTATCAGACCAGCCATTTCTTTCCCTTTCTGCACATCATCTCAGCATCAAAAACTATTCCCAAGCATGTTCCAAAATATGATTTGCTTAATTTCTCTCTCTCTCTCTCCTTCCACTCAAGACCTAGTTGTTCAAAATCCTTCTCAACAGAAGTGAGATATGTATCACATTTGGATTTCTGTTCTTCACACAACAAAAACTCAAGCTCGAGAGTCATGCTGTCAATGTGAGGATTTGCAGTGCTTCAGGCACCCACACTGGAGAGGTCTTGCCCCCTTCCTTAGAGAATTATTGACTGCTGCTCTTCCTTCCCTTCCCACCTAGAGCAAGCATGCCCGCCCAGGCCCACTGCTTGTCTCTCCCATGCCTGGTTTGGGGGCTGAGTGCTGGGGGGTGAGAGGGATATGCCAGCCCCTGCAGGCTGCTCCGTATGCTCTGTTCTCAGGGCTGTTTGCTGTGCGGGCCGCAGGCTTCAGGCCTTTGAAGGGTCGAATACCATCTTTTGATTTACCATGGCTGATGGGGGGTGGGAAAGCTTTACAACTGAAACACAGAGAAGAGTCAAAAAACAAACAAAAAAAAAAAAGGAAAAGAAAGAAAACAAAACAAAACATTGGACAGACCTTAAAGACACAAATTATAATAAGGAATCGAATGGAATAGATCAAAGAGAAGAAAGAGACAGCTCTTAGCAAAAGTATTTAATGACAGAAGAAAAGCACATTTAAATAACTCACCCCTCAAAACAGTCCTTTTTCACACACATCTATCATGGGTCAGACACTTGGGGGATACTGGCATATAGCTAGTCAGCACCAAGCACACTCAGATCTTCAGAGGTGGTGTTGATGACTGCTTCTCACGGGTAAGGAGATTTTGGCAAGGTCAGGTAAAGATTTCGTTCACATTTGTGACATTTGGGCTATGAGCGGTCTCCCTACAGAGTTACTGTGATTTAGAGTAAACAACTGGAAATGAATGGCTCTGCTAAGGTGATTCCTCCTCAAATTCTGTTCTTCAACAGCAAGGTAACTGCTGTTTTGGTAAAAGGAAAGTCCTTTTCGAGGACTTTTTCTGACAGTTTATAAATCTGAATAAAGGCAAGGTGAAGCTCAATCTGGGTTCCAACAGTTTAAACTACCCCTCTGTTTGGTTAGACATAGGAGCGTGCTGACAGGTTTCCACTGATCCAGCCTATAGTCACTGCAGGGAAGATTCAATCTCACAAAAATTTACAGCTGAAAACTGGCAAAATGTGGCATACACATTGCTTCAGTCCCTGCTACTACACAGAATCAGCCTTCAATTGACACAGGGGTTTGTTTAAAGATTTTGTCCCTGCATTAAGCTGTCAACAACACATCTTCTCTGAACACATGCATACCATCTGTCAAATCTTTAGCCACATCTTTTAGGTGCCAGACAGTAAGAGCTGAACAGTCCATCTCCAGGCTAGGTGGTGGCATAACAGATCCCAGTGAGTGCTAGAAGTGACTAATGCCAATCAGGCACACAATGTTGACAGGCCCTGAGGGAAAATACTTTCTGCCAACATGATATAATGAAAATTGGAAAGGAAACAGAAAGCTTTAAAAAACAAGTATATTCAGGGTTATATAAATATACCCTCCTCATATCAACTTAGAGTCTAAGTCTAGGAGGCTCCAAACATCCAAAATGAGCAACTCCCCTGATTTTCATTCATTTTTAAGAAGATGTAACAGAATCAAACAAGTGGTATCTTTCTCAGAAGGAAAAGTGACAATTTTTTATGAAGTCTGGCAATTTTCATGCTGTAGTACTTCTCATGTGAGAATATCAAAGGTGATAAAAGCAGCCCTTACTAAAATACTAGCTCATCCCTCATAGGGTACAAAGAATTCTACTTTCAAGAAGTAGAGAAACTAGTACTTGAAAAGTAAAAGAACTGGCTTTGGGCTACAATAGGATACTGTAGAGTTGGGCAGATACTCAGTTGCCCCATCACTTCCCCAACAGAAGCATACCACTACCACTCTTTCAGGGATTAATTTTATTTTCTGAGAAAAAAATAGCTACCCATAATTTTCAAGAAATGAAACAGGGAAAGTATAATCTCATTTTTCTTGATTATTAGCAAGAAGAAATTAGATCAGAAGAAAATGCAAACACCTACAGATACACAAACGCTCTGGGGTTTTGTGGAAGATTCTCATTGCACATGTAAGGAGGCTCAACAGCAGCTCTTTTCAGCTGTTCTCCAGAGAAACGCCGCAAATCTGTGAAATTTTCCTTCTCTGGGGGTTAATATAGGCAGAGATGGCTATCCTCAGAGTGCTGTTTCTCTTTATTTGAGGAGTTACTGTCACAGCTGAGGTTCATCTATTCCATCTGTCCTATAGGCCAGTCTGGATTGCACAGCAACCTGCTCTTATGCAGCTACAGACTCAATAGTGCTTTAAGCTTCTTCAGTCAAAATCTGCAAATATATGGGGGTATTTTGGCTGGTGTTTTGCTTTTATTTACTAAAAGGCAAGAGTTTCTACAGCCTGCTGGATGGACACTTTCCTTTTAAGAGATATGAACTTGTTTGATGCATCTTCTCTTCCCTTTCTTATTCAAAAAGTAAATAATAGATCTGGCTCACAATTTCAAAGCCAAAAAACCCCACCAGATGCAATTTTAAAAAACAAGCTAGTTCCAGAGGACAACATATTCTACAAACAAAACTGCTTCATGGTTTGTTCCTGATAGCCACAGCAGGGCTCTGAAGATGGTGATACTATTAGCTCAGAAAATGTGAAACTCATTCCAGTGGGCCTTAGAACTTTGAAAGCTGACAGAAGCTTTCATGGACCACACACAAACCTTCACATAAAATAACCTACACATTAAGAGGTATAAGATGATGCACTATTATCTTAGTTTTGCCTCTTTGAGTCAGAACTTCTTTTCAGTTATATTCCTGAATTCACATGAAGCAACAGGCTGCATCACTGAAAAGTGAAAGAAAGCTTCAACTCATGTATTTACATTCTTTAAAAATTTGTCATTCCATAGAATATCTAAAGACTGAGAAGAAAATTAATTGAGGCTAATCTAATAGCACATTCACTCCCAATTGTTTTTGTATTGCTGTTATTGTTGGACTTGTTTCTAATTGTATTGTTTAATTATTTTCTGGGAAAGCGTAACTCTAAGGAGACAGAACACAGCCCTTTAGGATGGGGGCATGCACTTTTATTATTGTTAATTTATTTTTTATAGAGACATGATAAAAACACCAGGCTTTTTTATTAGATATATAAAATATGGCAAGCTGTATCAAATGCTATTAAATTATGCAAAGGGCAGGGGGGTTACAAGACTTCTGCTTGCCACCATATCAATTTTGCTTCTTTTCCATGTTTGCCTTTGACTGTTTTGAGTGATGCTGTATGAATGAGGGATGTAACTGATCAAAAGATGGACCAAATAGCATGTTTCACACAGAGCTCACCAGTCCCAGACCAAGAAGGGAAACTTAAAAACTTAAAAACCAACACTGTCCATAACGAAGAACTGACAGCAAATCTTCATGCAGCAATGCGGAAGAGAATGTCTCTCCGCGAGAGAATATAATTATCAAAGTTTCAGCAGTTACTTTAGAAACCAATCCAATCCAATCAAACCAACAGAAAATAAATGAACTCGTTTTTAAAAGAACACTAATCACAAGCCCAAACTAATAGTGAGGAGGGCAGTGGGAGGTGTCCATACGATACCTAGATTGACCATGAGTTTGACGCGGCCCCCGTCCAGCTCCAGGCGCAGCGTGTCTGCAGAGTCTCGAGAGGTGGTTGCCATCAGCAGCCCGTAAGCACGCTGGGACATGAAACGGAAGGACACATCTTCTGCTTCTGTGTGCATCACCATGGGCATGATGATCTTCATGTACATGCTGCCATCGTAGCTCAAGATAGAGGCCTCTGCAAGGAATCAGCAAACAAGTGCAAAAATGAGAAGAAGTTACACCTCTGAAAAGCCCTCATGTCTATCATAGAGCACTTTGTCTACAGAAACCATAGCACTTGCCACAGAAAGGTATGTAACTGAGGAAAATGCAACAAACATTTAACTGCATCCAGAAACCCTGCAGGGCAAATATGAGCAGCAAAGAAAGATATGGTTTTCACTGCAACTGGTGAAGCAGTACCCAGGGACACATAACTCCCAAGGTCAGTGATGTGAGGACAGAGCCCTTTCATGATTACAAGCTAGCAAAGTCCTCGTTTCTCACTTCTTCCAGAAAATACAATCTCCTTTTGTGCACTAAGTCCAGCCTTCCCTAGGACTAGCACTATTGACTAGAGTGACTGAAGTGCTAAATTCTGGTACTCTTGCTGTTGCTTATTTAGACAGGAATTTCATTTCATTGATATCACTTTAAAGACAAAAAACTGTATAAAGTGAATTTCCTAATAGGTCTTTTTAAAATCAGATTTGTTCCATTTTGTGATTTTATATTTTTCCACTACTTACTAACAGCCAATGTTAGTAGAGCTCTGCTGACACAACCAATGCAAACGAAGAAAGGAACAAACCAAACTCCATTGCAAGTGCCATTCAATTGCAGAAAAAGTTAGAAGACAAAGGTACAATGAAAGCCAGGAGGAAGGGGGAAAGAAGTGAAGAAAGAAGTTACATTTTTCTATCACCTCTGAAGATGTCAAAGAAAATTGGAATTTCAGCTGAGGAAAAGAGTTAAATTTAGCATTCTCTATTTGTTCAGGTTCTCGCCTGCAGACAGTGATATTGTCCTCTAAGGGGTAGAATTAAAGTCTTGTGTCAGAACTGCAGCAAGCTCTACAGCATGGCAATCATTGTTTCTTCACGGAATATGCTCAAAAGTGTTTTTATTTGCAAAATTTACAAATCTACATAAATATATTAATGTATGAATCTGAGCATTCCTATTCCTCACAGCCAACTCTTACCAAAGGCAGAGCTGTAGAGATTGCTCCATGCAGGGCGTCTACCATAAAACTACATATCAAAATCCCAGAATTTTACAAAAATAGACTGGTTCAGCTTCCTAGAAACATGGATGGATTGCTCCACAAAGCTCTCTTACCAGTACCTCATCCAGTTCAGTTCAGCTGAGGTTTTCTCAAATGATTGACTGGGATTCTCTCCAGGCACCACCACCCCACCATCCCCCAGGAAATTAACAGCCCATCTAATTTAAGCAATTGCAAGACACGTATTTGGAAGGCAGATGTTCCCCTTATGATTCAGCCCTTAGTCCCATTTTTCCCAGCTGATGAGAGCAGAACTTCCACCAGGAAAAAGCAAGCTTGGGCAGAGCCCAATGTCCTCCCAATGTCTAAATGTTAGATGCTACAGTAGGGTTAAATAGATGGGAAACCGAGGAACAGCCAAATGTCCATGCCATAAAGCACCCATGGCAAGCTTCAAAATGGCCAGTAACAGAACTGCAATGCAATAAATATGCAAATGAGGTGATAAATAAAGACAAACATGTCAAGCTGATGAAGTGAAAGAGGAAACATATATATGGTTCCAAAACATTTGGTGGGGATCACTACAGTTGTGCTGGTGCAGCAACCCACCACACTAATAGCTGGTATGCAGCACATCTGCAGTCACAGGACACACAGACGTATTAAAAAAACTTTTCTGGGAGCACCATTAAAATGTCTGTGAACAACATCCCTACTCACCAGTTTTCTCGGCTGCACTTGCCACACACTGCCATGGTCTGTACACAGAAAGCTTTCTACACTCATCACCCACTCAGCCATTACATTACACACATCTCTGGTACCAGCTGCCCTGGGGTCCCACATCTTTGGCCAAGAAACAGAGAAGGAAAGAAAGCTTCTTTTTCAAAAGGTGGAAGAACAGTTTCTTCTTTTCAAAGCGCAATTCTCTTCCCCCTCACGTCTGCACCTCTCACTTGCCACCCACAGCTGCAAGCTGGAACTAAATGTACTGTATATTATACATACACTCAAAGGCAATGCCTATGTACACACAAACCTTTCTTGCTCTCTTTCCTCTCTCTCTCTGCAGATTGTATTAGAAAATGCAGTCAAGCATGAAATGGCTCTTCAGCTCAGATGTGCCTTGCATGAAACAGTTGCTGGCCCTAGACGTGAATAGCTGCGAGAAGGGGGTTGGAGAATATCAGGACAAGGAGTGGGAGTAGCTGACACAACTGTCCCAGCTCTGCTGCTTCCTTCTCCACAGTGCCATGCACTAGGTGCCCTGAAAACATGAGTTTTTCTGCAGTGACTACAGCAAATCAAAAGCATGGTAATAATGAGTCTCTTCCCTTCAGACTTGTATCCTTCAGCTTTACTGATCTCATTGCCAGATAGTTACTGTCCTTAGAGAAGAAACCCTTACTATTATACTTATGTAAGGAGCACCTGAAGAATACTCAGAATTGCTGAAGATGACATAGAAGTCTGGATGGTGTTTCAGCTGAAATCCCATGTAGCCTAAATCAAGGTATTACTGTCCCTTCTCCAGCTAGTCTGCTACAAACAGGATGCAATGAAACCTCGTAACAATTAAGCAGATAAAATTAAATATCTTGAAACCGTTGAAACAGGCTCCACACAACCCCAGGAGACAATGCTCTGTTCTTGTGTGTGCCCTATGCACTTGACATATTTCAAAAATGACAAGATTTCACTCTTGCTTTGCAAGCCTTTGCAATCTGGTGTATCTGAGAGCCTTTCAGCACATCTTGCACGCAGACCATTCCTTCCAGGTACGAAAATACCCCTTCAGAGGAGGGGGAGCAGTCATACAAATAAACCTATTTCCTTTTCCTGACAGTCAGTCCCCAAAGCTTGAGAAAAGCATGTTACAGCTGAGCAACACATACAGCAAATCTGCTCAGGGTTGAATGTAACCTGGCAACAAGTGCATGACCTCAGCCTCTCAGACACCTCCCAGTGCTGGCAACTTCTGCCTGCATGCAGGCATCCATTCAATTGTCCTCAGCCATCTGCAGCCATGGGACTGTAAGGCTTTGTTCAGCACCATAAATACAGGCAGCAGCACAGTTTCCAAGTTTAAATACATGCACATTTCTGCCACCCTTCTACTTTTAGGATAGCTATTATATTGGATGCATTGGGGCAATACATGAAATCATGTTTGAGACCCCCACAGATTTGTACAGACAAGAAAAGCTGAGTGGCATTTATTTGTGATCCCAGTGCCAGAAGCTTCACTGCCATTAGTTTGGAGATGGAAAGAGGAAGAAACCAGGTGCTGGTTCAAAACTGCTCTGATATAATGCCAGAAATCTGTGGAAATCAATATGTTATTAGGAGCAATTAGCTTCCCAGTCTTGTGCTCTCAGAACCTGCCAGTTTTAATTTTACACTTAGCATCCAAAGGAGCAATTCATTGCTGCTTCCACACAAGGCTCTGCATAAACCTCCTAGGGAGATGGAACAGACATATTCTTAGCATACAGAGAGAAAATTATTCAAGACCTCTTCATGCTATTTCTACTGCTTTCTAACCTCTCTCTTGTATTCATCTCCATCTCTTGCCTCCTTCCTTTCTTCTCCTGTTTAGTTTTTCTGTCGTCTCCTGTTCTATCCTGTGGTCTTTTTCCTATGCCTCCCGGACTACAACACAGTGTAGTTTCTTACTGAAATTTTCAGAAAGGTGACAGTGCAAAAAGCATTAAAAATATCCAAATTTCATGACAATTGAAGTCCCCAGTGACAGCACTGCAGAGCACAGGACATTTTCCCTGGCTACACTTGTGAGACCAAAACCCTTAGACCAAAGATTTTCACGTTCTTGCAAATTTAAATACCCCTAAAGTGCCTAAGCTTTGTATTCACAAACCAAACACTTTCCTGCAGGTATTGATTGCACAGCTCACCTCCTGCCCTCACATGTTCACTAGCAGATACGTGACCCCAAATAAAAAATAGATTTTCTGAAAGCCAAAACTACACTTTAAAACAAAACCAAGAAGATTTTTAAAAAGAGCAATAATCCTCTTTCCTGCCTGAATGGATTCCATACAGATAAGTTTCAACAAAAGAAGCCTGACAAGTAATTTGGGAAGCCTGAATGTAACCACTCAGACTGAATCTGACAACAAATCAGGAGATAATGCTCCTGTTTTGGTGGAAAAGATATGATGGGAACTTTAAGTGCTCACATGTGGTTAGAACCTTGCACATAATCCAGCAGGAGGGGTGCCAGAAGCTGTGGAGCTCCCTGTGCCAGTGCCTTGCTGCCCAGGGCTCACACTGGAAGGTGCAAATGAGGGTCAGGTCCAACCAAGAGCCAGGAGCCCTCATGGTGACGAGGCAGGTCCATGCTCAGGCCAGGAGTCCATTGCTGGCCAGGGTTCAGAGTGACTGCCAGGCAGGGCCACAGTGACAGGGCTGAAGATGGCCTGGCTTGGCAGCAGTGGCCGGCACTGTGGGGACCTGGAGGCCCTGCCACAGCATCACCGTGTGGGGCTGATGGCCGGGGGGCT
The DNA here is from genome assembly GCA_013400215.1 of Cisticola juncidis. NCBI lineage: Eukaryota > Metazoa > Chordata > Aves > Passeriformes > Cisticolidae > Cisticola > Cisticola juncidis. Next base: position 964,488 of record VXBR01005798.1, read on the forward strand.
GCCAGGGGTCCTGGGCTGTGAAGGGTGGGGGAGCCCCAGTGGCCAGGCAGGGTCTGTGGGTGCCCTAAGCGTGCAGGTGGTACCTGCTCTGGGACTGCTTCTCATTAAACCATAACAAAAGTCTGTATTTTCTAAATGTGCTATGACACCTTCTGAATTTTCCCTGGATGTCTCCCATCTCAGCGCCACTGGACTTCACTTTGAACTTAGCCCACCAAACAGGAAAGAGCAATTTGAAGGCATAGAAATGTAATTCACTAGCACTGAGAGGGACAACAACAGAGAACACAAAACTATCTTTAAAAACCTGCCTAAACTGAAGCATTACATTAGAAATAAGAATGGGCTCTATGAGTCTAGCAAAACACCCTGAAAAAAAATATATCACAAATAAGCCACTGATAGGGTTTACTGGGATAGTAAGAACAAAGTTATTCGGCTTTAGAGATTTCAAACTGACAAGATGTCAATAGTGTTATTATAAGTTGTTATCCATTGAAAACTCATGAAGATAAAAAAGCAAAAATCTTGGACACATACAGCTACACATACAGAGAAAAATAAAAGTATCACGCTGGTTTTGCTGGTATTTAACCTCTCTAAGGTTAAATAGTGTAAAAACTAAAGTTTTTTTCAACATCAATCCAAGTTTTTCTTCGCTCCAAACGAAGATGACACTTCCCTTCTCCACTCCCCAGTGGGTATATGGCTGTCTTTACAAAAGGATCTTCATATCCTGAAACTTGGTATATCATAATTCCAGCTCCCTCCCTCTATTTTAGACTAAGCAAACTCCTTTCTATTCAGCTTCTCCTAGCTTTTATTTTCTAAAAACCTGCCTCTCCTGCTTCTCATCTCTGGCTTCTGTCTGGTTTATATCATTTTCTTATATTCAAGTTTTTCAATTTGAATAGCATATGTCAGTTAAGACCAAACAACCACTTACAGTAATTATGTAAGACATCCTTACCAGTGCACTGCACAAAACAGTTCCAAATGAAGAGCAAATGGGAGACATAACAGAGCAAGCTCCAAGGCATTCATCACATTTTCAAATAGAATACTAGTGGAGCAAGAATACTGGTAGAGCAGTAGTAATAATTGTCACTTAAAAGGTCCCTTCTATAGGCAAAAACTGCTAGCAGATGCTTGCATAGGCCAGATGATATCCAGATGAATATTCTTCAAACACATTTTTACAAAACCTTGCAGATTTTATTTCATAACATTAATTAAAACATTTAATTTCTGGGCCTGAAAATAGCCCAGAAGTGTGTTCCTTCATAAAAAAGAAAAAATTCCTAAAGAAACCTCAAGTGGAAACCACATCTATTTATTTACCTAGAAAGTCAGAAGAGAATAAAAACCCTATCCACCATTTTTCTTTCCATACCAACTGTCTGCCCATGTTCCAGTACTTTATATACCTTCTATCCCTTTGAAGTCTTCCCAAACACATAACCAAAGCATGCAGATAATATTATTGACTAAGTATCCACAAAATGGAAGACATAAAAAACCTTGATTCATAGAGTTTAGACTTTGAAATTACTATGGATATGAACAAAAGTAATTCTGATTTTTTTTAGAACAGCACTTATTTTGGTTTTTGAGCCCAAAATTAACACCTTGCACTTCTGCTTCAATATTATTATACCAAAATCCTGTAAAGTTGTCCTCAGAATTTTCATCTTAAAGTGGAATAAATCTCAAGAAACTAGTTAAAATTGTGGGGCTTCTACCATTGTAAGGTAAAATCCCACAATATTTTTGCCTGTCTACAACAAAAGCTCCAATGGAGACCGTCCAAATTTTAAACTGACCTAGGGAACACGTATTAGGGCCATGGCTCCCAAATCTTTCTCCATTAATAAACCTCTCTAACATTTGTCATCTGGATTTTAGCTTTGCTTAACTTCTGTATTTAATCAACTCTCCAACCCCCCAGGTTACCTGTGTCTACCCTGCAAAGTAGTATGTACCAGTTTCCATCACATCAGGCTTGGTATGCTCTTCCTACACTCCTCTTGGCACCACACACAAAAGAGTATGAGCTAATCAAGGGGTGTTGTCAGGTGGGGAGCTACCAAAAGAACAAATTCCTGTACTCCACAATAAAAGGCAAATAAACTTTGCTTCTTCTTTCTTGGGGCTGCAATCATGAAGCACTGGCCCAGGGAGGAGCTGTAAGAGCACTGAGTATCACAGTGGAAATATTTGCAGACAGAGGAAACAGTAGCTTGTAAATGTTATTGCTAGCCCTGGGAGGTGACGAGGGAGGTTATATTGCCATACAGAAGCTTGGCAGAGACTCAGGAAAAACAAGAAGGAGCGCACGTGCTTTTCAAATCTACTCCAAATGTCACTCTAACATTTACAGAGCTGTGTACAAGTGTTTGGGAAGAAATCTCTGGCAAGAAGGCTAAGGGTAGAAGAAGGATTGCTCCTCTGTGTAAAGGAGTGTAATGGGGAAAAATGATACTAAAATGATAGTTGGAGAGTTTGCATTACCATGGGTGGCACTTTAGAAAGTGATGCAACTTCCATTTAGTTCAAATATCTTTGAGTCCCCCTCATGGCACTGTCAAGCTACATGAAGCATTTGATCACTACCTGCAAAGGTAGTATTCACTGAGAAAGGGAGATTACCACAAAAAATATTTGGTTTATCTCAGTGAAAAAAGGGGGTAGTGGACACAATTTGTAGCAATGAAAATTGAGAAAATTTTAAGAAAAAAATTACACAATGAGGGTTGCCACACTGTAACAGAACAGCTGTAGAAACTCCAGTCCTAGAAATTTTCAAAATTCAATAGGATAGTTTTTTACCTTTAATAAAAAATTCTGCTCTTCAAGTTAATCTCACTTGAAGCAGGTGGTGGGGACAACAACTTCCAGAGGTATCTGTCAGCCATGATTATTCTATACCAAGTGCCAAAATACCCTGACTTCACTGGATATTGCATCTTTTCACTTACACCTGCAAATTCCTACTGTTCTGAGGTAGAAAAGGGTTCCCGAGTCACCATCCCTAGAAGTTTCAGGAGGCATCGGGATGTGGCTTGGGGGTGACCATGTGCTGCTGGGTTGGCAGTTGGACTAGATGATCCTGACAGTCTCTTTCAACCTTGATGGTTCTTTGATTCTGTGATCATCAGTCTATCATTTTTGAAAAGCAAGGCTGTAATGTAAACTACATTCATAACCTTTTTAAAATTCATAAAAAAGATCTCCTCAGTTCTGTTTTTCCAACACTGGGAAGAAAAACTAACTACCCTTGCCTCTGGCTGTTGGTTTAAGGAAGGTTCACAGCATTAGGCAACTCTCAATTTCATTTTCTTCCTTTTCCTCATCTGACAGCCCCGAATCCCTAAACTTTGTAAATTCCTGGAAGAGGTGCATTAAAAGAACAGGGAGCAAATGGAAAACCTTGGTCTACAAACTGTAGGTCAAATTTGTCCACATCATACTTTTGCTTTTGAAAAAGCGAAAATTCTTCAAGCAAATCAGTTATTTAGGAAGGGCCAGAAGTCAGACACTGCCATGCTGAAAATAAGTAAGCAGAGGAACTAGGTAACTATTTATTAAACTCATGTAAGGAAGGCAGCTTCATGGAAACAAGAATGTCACAACACTAGCAAAGGATGGAAAACAGGTCATCTTTCAAGGGAAGTCAAATAGAGCAGGTAGCAATTAGGAGGGTAACAACAGCCTACAGCTGTGGAAAAATACAGGATGATATGTAATCTGGGGTTTCAGGCTACAACTTCCAAGCTTAAAATACAAGATAAACTAAGCTGAGTTTATAATTCTAGGATCTGGAGGAAAGTCCCTTCAGAGCCTTTTTTTCTCCTATCACATATCTGCTGTCTTCCCTAAAAACATTCTCAAAACCACTAATCCAAGAGTGGTCCCCGTCTGAGAGCAGCACTCAGTCAGTGCAGCACAGACAGAGCCAAAATGATGACTCTGATTTCCAGGCATCCCACGGACTCTGTCCATTCCTGATTAAGTCATCAGCAGAGATGGAAGAGCCAGATCTGTTCACCCGGCTAATTGCAGCCACTGTTCAATTACTGGAACTATGATAAAAAGGCAAAGAGAAGCAGAAACTAGTGGCTGGCATGGAATGGCAGTTGATATTGCCAGGATCATGAAGGCTGAAGCTAGAGGCACATGTTTAAGCCTGCAAATTTCACTAGCAGATAAAAGAAATTTACTCTTACTTTCAAGCAACAAACACTGCCTTTTGAAAACATGACTGTACCCCAGACCAAATTCCACTTTACAGCTCTGGTACTTGTAGATAAATGTATATAAAATAAAAGAAATTTCAGATAAAAAGGAAGGAAAAAAGAATTGGCATGGATACGCAGGGTGTTTATGTACTCATGATGACCCAAATTACATGGAAGTTCAGTGTTTGGACAACTACAGGAATGTCCATGAGCTGTCTCTCTCTGATTCCAAATATGACCAAGTGCAGCTTCTCTCTTACAAATCTTCTTGTAAGGACCAGTTAGAAATTTAGAGTCCATAACACTGGTTGTAACTATCACACAGTGATTAAACTCCTACAAGCCTATCTCAAATGCCAAAGGCTGTAGTGCAGGATCTACAGTGCTGTGTACTGGTCCAGCTGCCTACACTGGCATTCAGTGAATGTGTTTACAAATAACAGTAGCCAGTACAAATCCTCAGTTCAAAACTCAACAATTTGGGTTCATCAAGGGGAGAGTTACATTAATCCTTTTCTTCTTCTCTGAGCTCCAAGAGCCTCCAGTGATCTTGATGGGAATTGTAAATTATAATAAATCCTGCTTCTTGTTGAAGCTGTGAAGATTTAGTCAGCATTGGCAACTTACGAGATTCTCCAGTCAAAAGAACTGTAGATATGTAAATTATGACAGCAGCTGTGACCCTAGAACAGTCACATTCACCGTTGTGCAGCCCATTTTATTCTCTTTGAAATTCAGGGCGGCAGTCAGAATGCAATGAAGACTGTCATAATTCAAAAGCACCAGCCTGATGTCACAGTTAAGCAAAACTGAATTTTCTTCAACTGCTTCTATCACGGACCTATTGAGCTGCTGAGGCCTGAGACTATTCCTATTCAAAACAAGACCAACCAAATCTTGAAATCATCAGGTGTCTTTGACTGAAAATGTCATTTACATGCAGAAGATTTTCAGACGGTGGCAATGACTTTTACTGAAATGCCTGGATCTCTCCTGCTCCTAACTGAAATTGGAAAGCTGTCACATTGTCACCCTGTATCACGACACTTGCATCCACTTGCAGATAAGATGTAAGAATGTACCCACATCCTGTATTTTTCTCTTTATACTAGACATAATGAAAAACTCCAGGTTAAGAGAGCTATAATGGTGAATAACCAGCTATTTATCCTTTCCAAAGCATTTCTGTTCTCTACAATACATTCCAGGGGGACATTTACTCTCCAGATTGCTAGCAGCAGATTAAACACAGCCTACCAGGGAAGAGGGTCTCCTCACACCTGTAAACTGCTCAAATGTAAATTCAGTGTCTGCTTATCAGTGACCACACCTCCTGACTGACATCACTGTCCCCACACCTTCATTCAATGCTGGGCAGCACACCTGCAGAATGAACTTCCTGAAAAGGAACTTTGCCATGAGCGGTCAGGTAATAAAAAGCTTCACTTCACTATGGCCTTCTCAGGTTCTCTAGGTTTTTAAACAATCTCTTTATGAGACTGAGAACCTGAAATATTCACAGAGCAATAGCAAGGAATAATTGGTCCCCTATCCACATCAGTGTTAGTCCCTGTACTGTTCAGAAAAGCATTAAGTATGGTAGAGTTGATATCTCTGTCACAAGAGTGGGGTAATAAATTCAAACATCAACCATTTATTCCTAAAGATTGGAGTTCAGAAATTCCTTAAGACAGAGAAAAAATAGGAATTTTTTAATCTCAAACTAAGACCAGGTTTTCCATATCCAAAAATCACTGTTTAGAATGACCTGCAGGGGTTCCTGTGCTCTGAGGAAGTCTGGAACAAAGGGAGGAATAAAGCTATCCATCACAAATATGGCGTATTTGCTAATCTGGCTGGCAAAGTGCAATCTCTAAGAATAGATTCTGAATCCTAATAAAAACTTACATGTCTGATAAAAACATCAACAGCCACAGTTTTAATGCTCTGTACAGTGGAAACACCAGTTTGCTTTCACCTAAAATGTCTCCCAGGCCCCTAAGTGCAGAAGAGTTGGAACTAGGAGACTAAATTGCAAAACCCATCCCATTTAGATAAGTGGAATCACAGGTAAGGTCAGGGCAGCTAATCACCACCCATTTGCTGAAAATTACCCATAAAGGATATTAGATGCACAATCCTTTTACAGCAATTAGCTCTTGTTGATATTAATATGAAATAGGTACCTAGTAAGAGTTACCTTGGTAACAAAAGGAAGGAAATTAATCAGAACAAAGATGGAAGCCAAGGTATATTTGGGGGATGATCAGTTCCAATATATGTTTGGAGGACTGAAGAATGCTTTCACAAGTATTATTTGGCCAAACCTCCAAAGTTTATCAGAGGAAGTGAGATTATCAGAACAGAGTCCAACACAATTTAACAAAGCATGGTAAAAGCAGATGGGAGCGTGGCTATCAGATTAACTTTGTATAAAGGCTGTGGCAAATCCATCATGAGGTTTTCCAGGCTCTGTGAAAGCCTGACCAGAACTGGTCCTACCAGAAAATTATGTTTACTTCGAGGATGAAAATTTTCTCTTCCCTCATTATACAAGGACAAAAAAGCGGTGGGTGAGGAGTCTGACATTCCCTACTCCTCTAATGGTATTTCTTTATAGAGGTAAAAGCCATTAATAATTACTTAATTAAAACTGGGAAAAAAGAAATAAAAGTAGTTAAATCGAAGGCATTCTTTCAGTTTTTCCACTTGTTGTTGCTAGCTCCTTCTCTTGGGCTGTCTGCAATCTGCATCCCTACTGTTTCTGTACCCACTGGAAGGGGTTGAGAAGGCAGGCTGCACCTCTGCAAACACGGCCTGCAGCTGCAGAAGAAGAGTCTGGCTGCTGCCCAGGCAAGCAGGAGTAGTTAGGAACAGCCACAGGATGTGCCCCTCACATCTGCCTCATTTAAAGGAGTCACACAGTCCAGCCCAGGAGATAACAAACACTCAAAGTTCTACAAGAACAGAGTGGCAAGGGAAGCCAACAGCTGTTACCTGTGGCTGAAGCACAATAATGGAACCTCCCGTGAAACTGGCATCAAGCCTTGGTGTCCCAGATGGCCTCCAGTTTGAAAAATATTTGGGACACCATCCAGAAGCCTTCCCACAAGGCATGTAAAGTTGAATGAAAGCCAATACGAGGAGACAGAAGAACTCATAGTCTGGAAGTTTCTATATTCTAAAGGATCCCGTAGAATTTCAAAAATTATTTAGGCAAAAATTACTTCGTAACCACAGGTCATGTTTGGGCCTGACTGTAACAGCTGCCTATTGGGATACCTTTAGTTTAAAACTGAGTACATTGCAAAAAAAAAAATCTAAACTCAACTATCTGTATGTAGTTCACCTGTCAGATTTCCCCCTCCTACTGTTCATGGTGTCAGAATATGGTATTTTTTTCATATCTTTCATATTTTTCTTTCTCCTGTTACCATGCAAAACTGCAATACAAAGAACAGCAAAAAAAGCAAGCTACCTGCATCAGGAAATAAACAAAGCACATCAGAAAAATCCTCCTGTAAACTGAAATAAAATTTCATTATATTTTTCAAACCTATTCTTCTTTCAAAATACACAACACCATAATCTTCAATGACGTTTAAGGGCTGACTTATCCTTAACAACAATTTTATGAAGTCAGAACAAGATTTTGCACAATACCAATGCAACAAGGACTGTATCCAGCCACACTGCACCCTTTCCGCTGGGAAACACAAAGTTACACCTACAGCACTTGGCTTTACACAGCATATCTATCACTTCTTTACACTGCATGAACATCCTCCCCTCCTCGGCCAGACTGAACACCACAAAGGGAGGAATACAGCAGGAAACTACATAACCAAAGGACGACAGGCAAAGCCCTCAGTCTTCCAAACAAAGTCAAGCTCTGACCAGCCAGAATTCAGGACATATTTGGTCAATCCTCTCAGATACATAGGATGATTTTGGGGGTATCCTAAGCAGGGCTAGGAGTCAGACTTGATGATCCTTGTGCATCCCTTATGGCTCAGGATGTTCTATGATTCTGTGATCTATGGTGTTAAAACTGCCATCTAATGGTGAAACTGCAACTTTGAAGCAGGCGGAGTAGACAGCATGCAAGGAAACAAATGCTGCTGTGACCTGCAGCTCTTGGATTTGGGTTGACAATCACCTTTTTCAGCAACATTTCATTATATGCTGCTTCCCACAGCACTAGCTGCTGGTGAAGCAAAAATGTATGTTTTAAGTGACAAAACATATTTTCATCAGGGATGTGGTTCTTGACTCAAACTGCCAGATTTGATTTTCAGTTTTACGCTACAGATAACGAGACTGAACAACAAAGAATATAATAATGTCAAAGTTCAGACTTGGGTCTTTTGAGAACTGGTAATATCATCTTAATTTCTGATAAAAAACCTACCAACAATGAACAAATGCAGAAATGCTGAGTTAAACCATCTAAATTACTCCAGTGATACAGATTTACTGAACATTTCAGCTATTCCAGAAGCAAATCACTGTCAGTCATCTATCATTTACCTCATAATCTGGTGGTACAGATCCCAAATCACTTTCCTGGTGACTCAAGTATGGGCAGAATTTGTGGCCTTGCTATGCACCTAAACCAAAGGAAGCTAGTTCAGACAAGTCAGTATTTGTGTTTCCTCTTTGCTATAACTATAATTAATAGTACCTCTTTATTATGCTACCACTGATTCCCTAATAATTGTAGAATCATAGAATGTTTTGAGTTGGAAGGGACCTGAAAGATCATCTAGTTCCAAGCCCCTCCCATGGGGAGGGACACCTTCCACTAGACTAGGTTGCTCAAAGCCCCATCCAACCTGGCCTAATAATGTTGGCCTATTATCTAAAGGAGAAGGACACAAATTAAGACTCTTGAGATCTATTCAAAAAGTCCTTTGTGTTTTCCTTATTTGATCTGAAAGTAGGAAATAATGTAGTTTACCTCATTCAACAACATGTGTTAGATTCTCACTTTAAGGAATCCTTACAAAGTAAGCCAAATATATTAAAAGGATGTTGCTAATGGAAAAATAGAACCTAATGAACTCTTGTATTGAAGATACTATGTGCCAGGCACAGACACATTTGGAATCCACTTCTAATAGGTTAATGACATCTAATTCCATACTATCACCAAAGACAGCTCAATTTACTCCCCCTTTTAATGTGCAAGTGAGGGCCAGTGAAAACTGTCAGACTCGTGATGAAAGACAAGCACGTAGGATACGTAAAGAAAAAAATCCTTCGTAAAAGCCTCTCTCCAAGTCATTCAAGAGTTTAGAATCTCAGAGTTTAATATATGAGCCATCAGTCCCTGTACCACTGGAAAAAAGGGATGTTAAGCTCTTCACCCACAGAAGCAGACATGTGGCCTCTTTTGCAGAAAGAGAGACATTCTATTTCCAATATAAAGTGAATCACAGGCTCTTACACTGGAGCTTAATCAGGATCCTGAAAGTTCAGTAAAACATCTGTATTGAACATCACGCTCTGCTTTCTCCTCAGGGTTCCTGGAAGGCTGAAAGGGTATGAGGAGAGCCCAGAGGGTGCAAAAGCTGTGTGTATTAAGAAATTAATACAGTTCAGTAAATATTTCAAGTCTATTTGAAGACAAACACAGTGTCAAGCTTTTCCCCTAAAGGGTTGCTTGTAGGAACTTAGGAAATCAAGCGAGCCACCAGTTTCTGGGTGAGCAGAGCAGGCAGTGGGGATGCAGAGGCCATGGGTGCCAGGGACTGGTGCACTTGCTCAGACACTTTGGGGGCACAGAGAGGGGCAGATGGCAGTGCTGCCCGAGGCCATTAGATGGCAAAGGAGGCTGCAATTGTGTCCTCATCTGTGCCACTAGGGCTGAGAAATACTTGTTATGTGTTTTTTTCAAAGGACAGCAGTGTGGCTCCTCCCTGGGGTGGAAAAGAAAGCAGAGGCACACAGCAAATCCCAGTCAGTTTTCTGTGTAGTGTCACTGCCACCAGCTCTTGTTGTCACAGGGTCCCAGGTTTCCACTCATATCTGCACAACTTCTGGATAAGCAAGGGCTATTTCAAAAGAACTTTTGCCTAATTTACACCTGGAAAGGATTAGACACAGCTCTATACCACAAAGAACTGTTTTCTAAAATAAGCAGCTGATGTACTCTGAGCAAAGAGGAAAAAGAGTAAGTCTCCTAACAGGATGGTTTTTCCTGTCCTCGATTCCTGCTATTTGAAGTCCTCTACATGATTTCAAAGCATTAAGATGCACTCAGGGATGTCTTTTGAACTGGCCTACTTTCACAGCAGAAACTGAGACAGAAATAGAAGACAGCTCATCCACGGTCACAGTACAAAGCCAGCACTGTGCAGGGACACAAACCACTGTCCACCACAACTCCACTGTCCGCCACAACTGGGCTGCTGACCCCATTTTCTGGATGATCCAAGAACCGCCTGTCATCTTGTTGTACTTTTCATTAGCTAAACCGTGAAAAATTCTCAGAATATCAAACAAGTCAAAATAATGAAGAGGTCAATAATCCCTCTGCAAACTGGAAAATAATCCACACACCTAAAAATAACCTAAATCTCTAACAGAAAGGGGACTGATCTTGACATCACTTGAAACATAGATGGTAAGACTCAATAGATCCAACACCTGTTTTTCTTTCAAATTCTGCAGATAGAGAGAAAATCAAAAAGGGAAGAATTGAGGCACAAGACAGTTTTTAAAGATTTCAATTAGCCTTTTTTTTTGGACTAGGATTTATTTACTGCAGAGTTAAGCATCTCTCATAGTTACAGATTCTCTATTTATATCTGCTAACTGTGCAAATTTCCTGGTTCTCCGATTCCAGACCAGCTGCTGGGCACAGCTGTGCTCCAACAAAGGCACCAAAACCAGCAGGATTGCTGTGGGACTGTCATACTTCCCTAATTTCATCTGCATCTGGAAGAGGAAATCACAGTGCTTTTCTCACCCACTCCTGACACAGCTCAACAGACCACCAATGTAATTACAAAAAAAAAAAACCCTCCATGATAGATTGCCAGTGTGAGAAGCTCCTAAGCTTTCACAGCTTTTAAATGTTGCACTAAAACCTCCTGCACAACATACAAGGTTGTCAACATAAAGAATACAGGAATCTAAGTGAACAGTCACCTGCAAACCTTTTAGACAGAGCAGAGGAGATCCTGTGAGCAATTTGACGTAGAGAGATCAAGGCATAGAACTGTGAGTAATACAGAGTCTGGCAACAAAGAAGCCTCTGTTCAGTGGAAAGAGGGGGAAGTAAAAGCAATGCAACTAGGCAGAGCACCCAGTGTCTCATAACACTGCAGGCTGTATGACCACATACAGCTATGTGGCATCTCAATCTTGAAGTGGGTTTTTAGGATGCAGATTTCATATTTTTGTGGGCATCAAGCTCAAGGATGGAGCAAGCTCAAGGCTGCACCCAACAGAGTAGACTGGCACATCCTCCTCGTGGCATGAACCACTGGCTACCTGAAGCCTGTCCCTGAGCTGTCCTGAGCACCATCCTCACTTAATGGCCACTTCATACCCTAGGCACCTTACTTACATATTTGGATTTTACTCTAAGAGCTGATGGGCCCCTATGCACTACAGGGACCAACATTGGGGTTTGTCAGGATTTACTGCTTTTATTCATCAAAACCTAATTGATTTGCCAAAGATAAAACAAAGTCCATGACAGAGCAGGACTAAATGCAAATGAACTAAATAGAGGATTATGTTTTTGTTGGTGTTTTGGGGGTTTTTGCAGATGGACAATATTATGGATGACAGCCTGTCAGTCAGAAAAGTCTCTGTCTTCCATATGCCACAGAGATGGACAGTTATCAGCATCCTTGCTGTTCCTGCTTAGGCACTGCACTGGCTTACAGTAGGCCCTCCTCACCAGCAAACTGGAAACATCACCCCATGCTTCTCTTTCTCACATGAGTCTGTGAATACCTCTTCTAACTGAGGACTGAGCTTGGGATCTGAAGGGGTTTTGGCAACAGCTTTTCCCTACAGTGTATTTGACAAAACTTTCCTTAGCTGCAGTCTTTTCTCATCTGATACTGTAATACACACTACATAATATTGTTTCTAGTTTTCCTGAACATGGAGTTTGTTCCACAATTCTTTGAGATGCAGCAAAGAAGCTGAAGTATCAAAATGTTATTTTTACACCAGTAACTATTCTACCCTTCATAATCCAATATGAGTTACTCTAAGTAATTATACTAAGAATCAAACAAAACTTCCTATGGTAATCAGTGTCTTGCATTGTGTATACATTTATTCATGTACTTGCTAATTAGGAAAATAGATCCACTCATTAACAGGACTTAGAAAAGAAAATAGGGTTTTGAAGTTGGAAGACATTTCCAGGTTTTGATTCTGAGGCATATATTTTACAGATCTATTCAAGCTAGAAGCAGAAGAGCTGGTTAGATCATGGAGCTCCCTTCCCTTCCTGTACTCTTAAAAAGTATATTTCATTGAAGTGTAGAGCAGCCTGGCCTTTAGCAATTCTAGTTTCCAATGTCTAACAGATGGGATTACCACCCTTTTCTATAATTTCTGCAATAGCAAAATAAAAGAAAAAAAAAAAAGAAAGAAAGAAAGAAAGAAAGAAAGAAAAAACCACCACACAACCAAAAAAACCAACCCAAGCTCATTGTTGTGATGATATGATATTCACCGTTTTCCTGTCTTAATTTAACCCTTGATTTAACAACAACAACAACAACAAAAATAATAATAATAATCCATAGTAAGCATCCTGTGAACTTCCTTAAAGAATTCCCCTTCCTTTGGAAGGCAGTTCTCCCATCAGAGCTCATTCATCATCTTCTCCTCAGGTTATCATTTACCAATCAGTAAGTACTGAACTCTTCTTTCTCCATAATTCCTTTCTTTAGCCTCCTGATTATATTTCAATTCATTTTGTCAATTCCTTCATATTGTTGGATTTTACTCTAAGCTGCAACACAGTGCTTTCTTTACATCTTTTATACTTGTATTTCTTGAATATACATTTCTACCCATGTGACTAGGAACACTTCTAACTAGCATAGGTGTAACTGAGTAGTCAATGGCACCACATTAGTACACAATTTAAGTGGTGAGGAGTTGATATTCAGGCTTTATTATCTTGGCAAAGGTCAATGGGTAAAACTATTTAAGGCTCCTTTCTTGTGTGCTCTGTAAATCTCATATCACTATCGAGTTAAATACATCCAGCCAATCGCTGACACACCATACAAAATTTCATCATTTGTTTAGTGCCTTATAAAGGGCAATGAATAATTTTACCTTTTCATTGCCAAAGAAACGAGAAAGTTTTTTCCCCTTGAGTGGCTTAAGCACTACAGCATTTTACCTATAAAAGGTTGCTTGTGTGTCTCAAAAAAAATACAGCATTTTGTCTCAACAACCACTCAAGGGTTGCATTAGCACTGCAGGTGTAGAAAAGTAGAGAAGACAGAAAGCTACTGCTATTTTAAAATAAAATCTCTGACCTGTACAGATTTTAATACACATTGCGGGTCTAGGCAATGTTGTTCTTTTGGGGATATGAACTCAAATTATTAACACACAACCCCAAAAGTGGCCCCCATTTCTGTATTGATGACAAATAAAATACTCTGTGTCAAGTTGCAATAATGGGAAAATTAGTTAGATAACACAAAAATAAGTATCATTCATTAGGTTAAGTTTCTACCTGCTCTCACAGTAGGATGTCCATTGAGCTTAAGAAAAACTATGAAACAGGTCTAATATTAGCAAAAAATTCACATTTTCCTGGTCTTCAGCTTTTCTCATCCCAGAATCTGAAGCTCTTAGTGATTCATGACTTTTTCCTCATTGCAACCCTTTTATGATTTTTGAAAGTCCTAAGTATCTGGTTTTTGGGGGGGAGATTTTTGCAGCTGGGGAACATAAGGCACAGCAAAATGAACTTGCCTGTAGTTATACAAGCAAGAAGTAGAATTCTAAGGCATGTCTACATTGGATACTTTTGCGAAGCCCCGAATTAGTGAAGTTCCACACATGTCAAGGCTTGTTTTGTGAGAGGCTTTTAATCTCTAGCCCGGCAGAGAGGCAGAATTGCTGCAACACGACTCAGGGCTCATCTGCAGCTACTGCCACTGTAGCAGTCAGCAGATGCTCTTGCAAAGCAAACAGGACCACACACAATGTAGCACTGGATGCTCTGTGCCAAATACACTGCAGCACACCTCAATAGCAAATGCAAAGATCTCTGAGCAACAGCATTTGTTGTGCTTTTTCTGTGGTCCATGGGAAATCGCTGGTGTTTAGTTCTCACTGTCAGATAACATTTTCTTAATCTTTACTTTTTCCTTAAGTTAAGGCTTATACAACTTCAATTCGCCTTATTAGCACATTTCCAGCTTCTTCCATGTTTTAGTCAGCTGGAGACCCCTGGATTTTGATCAGACACACAGGGATAGATATATCAGATACCTGAGTGAGCAATGCTAGGTAAGAGAGGCTGACTCGTGGGGAGCTGTATGGTAATCAGTTTTTCATTACTGCATGCTGAAAGACCAAAGTGATTCATGAGTGCTCTTCTGAGTGGGGAAAAAAGGAGAGGAAGAGAAGATGAAGGAACTCCGGTTCTGATACGAATTATCTCTATCCTATCACAATATATAAATATTTATCTCTAGAAACTGCTAAACAAATATCCCAGGACTATATTATCATGTCTGCAGGGATCTGCAAGTATTATTTTAGAGGCATCAGATAGCTTTTCAAGGTAGAAAGAGTAGCTTAGTGCCCTAAGAGTCTATTGACTAAACTAGGCAATAGCTTAGATTCAGACACATAAATCCCACTAAATTAAATCCTCTCAGACTCGGGGTCTGTGACTAATTACTTTCGTAATCTTGAACCTTACTGTCGGTGCCTGAATAGTTCTATACCACAGTTTCCCAAAATATGAAATTATGATAATATCAATCTCAAATAGTCTGCATATAGGAAAAATGGCACTTGTTTGTATAGGATTATCAACCTGCATCCTTATAAATAGTTTAATGTGGATTCATTTAGCATATTCTGATAGCCCAAATACAGGTAGAGATATCAACAACTTCCTGGCTTTCTCCCAACTATGACCTTGTCTGCTCGTTTAAAGTTTGAAAGGCCCTCCACCCCCTTTATCTGTATGCAAAGGTACAAAAATTCACCCAAGCCTTTGTCTCTGGCTTCTACAGAGAGAGAGGTAACACTGAGAGATTTGGCAGGCCCCACAAGACAATGGCAGAGAACAGCCTAAAGCCCATTGCCAACCCATGTTTCAAATGGGTTACAGTTCACTGCCGGAACAGATAACATCTCATTTCCAAACACAGTGCCAGGACCCCCGCTCCTGGTTATATCTGAGTGTTCTTCCTTCCTGCCCTGAAGCTCCCCCATGCAGCCTCCACCAGGGAGCTGCTCAAGGGTGTAATCCAGAAGCAATGCTGAAGCAGGAAAAAGCAGTTACCTCCAGGCACCCAAACAGATGCTGAACTACAGATCTTGACACGCACAATCTCTTCAGTGCCTAACAGGATACTGCCTTTCAAGGGGTAGATATGGGAAAAGAAAGTTATGGGTGCCAGCCAGTCAAATAGGATTTTATTGAGCAACACCTTGATGGACATAGATCAAGCATCTCTTCATAATCTGAGTGAAAGGTGTCTAGGAAAACCAACTCACAGCAAAAGGGACATGGCAGCTGCTTCAAAGCTGCTTCTCCTGGAAGATTTACTGACTGAGCCTTGGCCGGTGGCACAGGCTAGGGCAGTAACTGTAGGCAATACATAGACACAAAAAGAAAGGTAAATGATCTGCATTTTGTTTTTTACAGCTTCTAGAAAAAACAACAGTGTAAAAGAAAATAGATGGGCTCAGCAAATTGTCACCAGCCAGAAGGAAAAGACAAAAGAAAAAAGAAATCACAGCAGTGTAAATCAGTCAGGGAGAAATGGCTAAATGAGGATGCTGATTGCTAATCTACATCCTGTCACTCTGACTTTATAAGCAGGTGAGCTCAAGAGGCCATGTGAGCAAAAGCAGCCCCATAAAAGCACTGTCTTTCCCAATCTCATCTGTATTCACAGTGGACCAGGTTTTCACTTTATGGCTGCAATGTTCCTGTTTCTTCTGCAGGTCCATTAGCACTGTGCACATTGCACAGTCAATACAAATTGCAGCCTACACTTTTCTGCCTTTTTTATTTGGACACAAGTCCTTCTGTCTGCTGGATTCATTAGTCTTTGACATGGCTATTTCTAGTCTCCCTTTATGTTTTGATTATTTTTAAAGCATTTTGATTATTTTTTAAAGCAGCCCAAGTGCCTTTGACTTAAATACAAAAATGAAAAGATAAAGTGAAAACAGCAAGGCATTTAAAAATGTCATGATAAATCATTTCTGTTTCTCTTTACTTGAATCCTTTTTGTTTTCCATAATTTCCATAATTCAAAAAGCTTCTAGACTATAAAATAACCCCCCCACATGCCCCACAAAAAATACCAACCTTTTGTTCAACAAAGTTCTTTTCATTCCTTTCCTTGTCTTGTCCCCTTTTTCCACATCCCAAGAAATCTTTCAGAACATTCTTAGCTCTTCTGCATCAGACAGGAATTTGAAATTTGATCAAACTGGAAGGTGGCAGAAAGAATCTGGCAGGCTCAGGGGAATGACACACAAGAATTTGAACAAGATACAGAACCATGACATGGTCATCTCAGTAAAAGAGAGGGCAACACCCTGGAACAGGAGTCAATCTCCACCCTGCTGAATTCTGGACCATCTCCATCTCCTTCACTAGGGTGGCTAAAGGCAGCTCCTTCACACCACAGTGGTGCTTCCAGCATCAGACTGGGACTGGTGAAAAGTGAACTGCCAACTATTACCCATGCCTTATTTTTTCATATCTTCAGATGACAAATCCTATGTTTAACATGAAGAAAAGATGGAATTATTAAAAACACAGCTTCGAGGCAAAGAACCTTGGATGCAGTGCTAAATCATCCTCCAGTAACACTCAGGGAGAGAAATGCTGAAATTCAGCATTGGTCAGTCCTCTAAGGAGATAGAACTATCAAATGCAAATGCAGAATAAAGGAAATTTGCACAAATTGGACTTGAGAGCTGACCAGCAGAAATGGGTAGCAGTGATTTGTGGGGTTTGCATCAAAAAAACCCATATTGCAACAGAAGCGAACTTCACTGAAGACATGGCAATGAAATGGTGGAAACCTGGATGTTTCTACTGGGTAGTGAGCTGTTAGACTTCCATCTCTAGGAACCAGCACCAGTACAGTCAGATTTGTGCAAAAACTCTAGATATTTTTTAATTCCTCAGTGTGTCTTTGATCTATTTTTTCCTCTTTGGTCACAAACATTTTCAACAGAGAGATGTAAAAGAAAAAATAAAATAAAATAAAGAGAACTATAAAATACTTGAAACAGTTTCTGTATTCTTGCTTCCTTCCCACTGTTTAGAAAGCACATGCCTTTTGCCAGTCACTTGTTCAGGGGGAGATCTGTCCTCACACGGCAGATGATACATGCAGCACAAACTGCATTTTATTCTGCTTAGTTCAAACCTTGCTCTGCTGCCTGGGCTGGGTGCACTAAGCTGCCTCATGGCTCTCTGTCTTCAGCAGTTTCACACACAAAGGAAAGGAAATCAGCGATACAGAAGAGTTCCTGTTTTCGCCATTCTACTTTGTAGCTCTGCCAAAGACCAGCAAGTCAGAAAGACTGACCTATTTTCTAACCTCTAATGCAAATACTTTTACAAGAGATGACTAAGGTATATAAAGGAGAGGTACTCTATATATTTCTCATGCTAAGTACAAGCCTAGGGCTCCCAGAGCTGTCAATCTAACATGCTTTTCAACTGAGGGCTGAATTTTCATTTTCCATTTTACTGATTTAATGAAAGGTAGTGGATAAAAAAAATCACTGTTTGAAATACCATATTCTTCCTTTCTCAGCAGTTTGAAATGGGACCTGTGGGTATTGGGGCAGTCAGACTTGACTAATTCCACATGACTCCATTTGAATCCTAAACTCTGGTGCTTTGATACAATTTCCAGCAGTAATGTCCTTCAACTTTCCCTGTCCTTTCACTCCCTTTAGTAGTACCACAACATGAAGAATTACAATTCCTCCTTGTTCAGAAATGGAAAAATGCTGTTGATCACAAGAACACAAGATTAGTGTGGTAGGTAACCCAAAGGGTCCAGGCTGACCACAAGAGGACCTCACCACAACAGGCAGAACTTCAGAAGTCAAAAAGCTGAAGGACATAAAAATTGGGAGCATCATAAAATCAACAGCACTTATTATGAAGCTGCTTTTCTTGTACATCCTCCTTGCTGCTGTGTTCCTTCAGTGGTAGGACCTTTGCCTTCATGCAATGAATATCTCCTAAGTTTTATGTTTTGTCTATTCGCCGACTCACAGCCTATCATCATCACAAAGCAGGAAGTCACTCTGAAACTTGTATTGAGATTTGATTCATCAGGATACAGTTTCCCTCTTGTGCATCTTATCTCCCAATTTTAACCTCTTGTTCTCAATTACCCAGAAAAAAAAAAGGAGGATGCTAGTAAGAAATAAAATAAAAATTATTAATATTATCTTTCCTTTACACATTTTCAGATGCCTTAGCAGTGGGAGAAGGGTTTCCCTCTGGAGAGCCATGCCCTGGAGCCTGTTACCTTGGGGCAATGGATTCACCAGGACCACCCTGTGGGCTGCTCTGTGAGATAACTGCGTTTGAGAAAAGACAGACAAACCAAGCAGACTGGGGAGAGCCAATATACACCACCAAATGAGATCTTTCCAAGCTTGTGGTGATGGCTGTGCTTCTGCATATCCTTTCCATATCACACAATAGCCTCATCCAATCAATCAAAGTGTCCGAGGGACGACTGCCTATCTCCACATGCAGAAGGAGTCCATTAAGGGAGCATCATGAATGCCAAGTCTTTCCTCTCCCCCTGAGATGAATAGAGGAAAAGAAATGAGACAGAAAATGCACTGTGCCACTGCCTGCCTTTCAGCATGATGGCTTTGACTAGGCAAAGCAGGGAGACGGAAAAAGCTAATTTCACAGATAACATCTCTAAGGTCTATATAGTAATTTTAAATATTGGAAATAATTTTTCATGACAAATGAATCTACTTCATCCTGGCTTCTTCCATCAAGATATTCCCTTTAATTGTAAGGACAATTGGCAGTCTCAGCAGAAACACAAAATGGTCTGATTGGAGGGTATGGAAACGAAGTGGGGTATAAAGCCACAGGGACTGAGATCAGCCACTAAACTATAAGAGACTCAAAGACAGAGGTAGTTTGAAGCAATTCTTGAACCTAGTGTCACCAGTTTGTTTCTGGACACCTGACAAATGACAGATGTGATGCAGATTCATAATAAGCTCATTCTGGACCTCCATGTGACATGCTGTGAGACTCAACTATTAATGATTACTGACCCAAAACATTTGCCCATTGGGGGAGGAACCAAGGTGCTTTGCTGAGGCAGGTCTGCACCCCTGGAGGAGGGAGAGGAGCTTTTGGGTGTGTAATGGCTAGTCTGGGTAAGACAGAGGGGGTGAACTGTCACTGCCTGGTGGCTGCAAACCAGGTTTTGAGGCTGATCACGGGCAGACCTTGTGGAGACAGGATGGTGTCTTTTATCATGCCAAACTGCCCTCCCTCACACATCACAGCCCCCTCCTCCAGGGGAGGGTTACATCCACACTTAGGCCTATTGATGTCCGAGGCAGCTGAGAAGGGGCCATAAATCATCAAAGAACCTCATAGCACCCCAGACTCATTTCTGTGGCCTTCCACCAAAGGACTGAAATGTCCTCCTCCCAGAGGAGGTACCTGAGTATTCCCACAAAGTCAGAGTGTATTTTAACCCATTGGACTTCATGTTTTGTGGACTTCTTCCACAACCCCTCAGGCAGATCAAGATGGATCAAGACCATCAGTTCAAAAACCAGAATCTACAGTTGGTGATAATGTATCTTTTTACTCTTATCCTTTCTTTCTCTTGCTTTCTTTTCCCTATGCATTTTCTTAAGTAATATTTTTATGCTTTCATGCCACTTTATTACTATAGATAATATTAACCAAAACTGCTACATACTTGCTTTCCTTTGCAACTAAATAGGTTTAAAATACATCATACATATATATATATATATATATATATATAATGTATATTTTCAACCACTGACCATTCAGTGTAATCCACCCAAAAGGATCTATTACAAGAACCTGTGTAACTTTTCTCTTTGTGGAGGAGGGTCATAACACACCATCATTTGTCTTGCAGGGAGTAACCTGGGAAAGGTATCATGAAAGGTGAAAATGTATTTCCCTCCTTCATGATGAATTACCACTTCAGATGATCCAAGTTTTGCTAAATTCTGCTTTCCCCTGTGTGCTGGTTTTTTCTGGGGTAATTTTCTTCACAGTGAGTAGTGTGGGACTGTGCTTTGGAATTGTGTGAAAACAGTGTTTACCACACAGAGATGTTGTTGTTGCTGGGCAGGGCTTACACAAAGCTGAGACCTTTCCTGCTGCCTGTACTGACACACCAATGAGGAAGATCAGTGTGCACAAGAAGTTGAGAGGAGGAACAGCCAGGACAGGTGGCCCCAAGTGCCCAAAGGGATACTCCAGGCCATGTGACATCATGCTCAGTATAGAAAGTGGGCGGAAGGGGGAGAGATTTGGAGTGATGGTGCTTACCTTCCCAAGTCACTGTTACACAGTGAGGCTCTGCTCCTCTGGAGATGGCTGAACACCTGCTCGTCATGGGAAATGGCAAATGCATTCCTTGTTTCTCTTTGCTTGTATGCATGGCTTTTGTTTTCCCTGTTAAACTGTCTTTATTTCAACCCATGAGTTATCTCACTTTTTTTCAGCCTTCCTGTTATCTCCCTGATCCCGCTGGTGGAGGAGTGAGCAAGTGGCTGCTTGGGGCTTGGTTGCTGGCTGGGGTTAAACAATGACACTGTGACATTCAGGCAAAACTGATCTGCTATGACAAGCTGTCCTTCAGTCTGAGAGCAATCTGAACAACATTTTCTGACATGACTTATTTTGTGGCTTACATTAAGAGAAACCATTGTTCTGAATTGTCATTTATAAACCAAGAGAGAAATAAAAACCTCACTATAATATTGGTCCTGTAGAGGAGGCCTATACTAATAAAAGTATGTTCTATAAGCATTAATCAAACAATCTTACCTACCCATCAACATCTTTTTTGCTGTTGTTCTAGTGTTCCTTACAGGAGTTGACAGTACACGAAGTCATAGTTTTGGGTAATCATACTTCTTGAACTGGAAGGACCTTATGAAAGTTACACTCATCAATGTACAGCCAGAAGTACAGAAGTTTAGAAAAAACAGCAGAAATTATTATTTTCTTCTGTGCCACCAACTAACATATTCAGATGAGGTGAAGAGCACCTGGAGTATAATAAATTTACATGCTGCACAAAAGTTAAGAGTGGCCTTAAATATCAAAAGCATATGGTGATGGAATCAGGATGAAGAAACAGGAGGAACACAAGGATAAAAAAAATCATACTCATAACATTTTACGATATAGGAGAGACAATCAGTTGGTTTTTATATGGTCTCAGATTTTCCAGCTGCTCGACAGATGCTGTTGGAGATTGTCACATCAATGAGATTCTTTGAAGTTAAAGTTCAACAGCATAAAACCATGAAATGGTCTTTTCCCAAGCAGATGTAATCACCCTGACTGCAGAATTAACTGTACACTCTTCTGTACTGAGGATATCACAAAGACATTAGAGTACAACAAATGCAGTTATTTGTCCTGGAAAGCCCATACATTAAGAGTAGCTTTGACTGAATGTATCTATGGACAAAAACGTTATAATGAGTGGTGAGGATCACAATATTAATCCACAAAAGTAAGAGACTTTAGAATTGTTCCTTAATATTGTGTCTCCTCCCTTACAAGCCCACCTTGGCTTCACTGTCCTTACTGGAGATAGCACAACACCTAATGACTATCTTGAGAATTGTTTCAATGTTGGGACAGAAGTTCTCATAGAAGATAAAGAAAGAGTTATAATGCACAGAGGTGGTAACCCCTGACATAACCACAGGGAAACTTGCCCTCCCACTGGCACAACACCACATATAAACTGATACCAATAGCAATGAGCTCTCCCTTGGGAAGTCTCCCTGAGAGACTTCTCTGCTGTCAGGGTTACCAAAACTATTTTCCCCCAAGAGTCTTTGCAGCTCTATGTTAATTTGTTACCCCTCATTGGTTTGTGCCTCACTTCCTTGTTTTTCCCACCCCTGATTGGTGCATTTTGGATCCTCTCCCACATTGATTGTTTTCCCAATTCCTTCCCTGCTTGGTCCCAGTTAGTCCCACCTACCCTGAATCCTATATAATCCCACATTCTGATACCCTGTTTGCATTCAGTCGCCGGTTCCTGTTGACTCAGGGATGGCTGAGACTGGATGCCTGCCTCCCTGCTCTTGTTCCCACATTGCCGGGAAGAGCTGCTGGAGCTGGTTGCTATTAGCAACCCTCACAAAAGAGCAAGATCACAGGAGTGCCTGTGCCCCTCGGAAGCCCAAGACGTCCAGCTCTGGATGATCTCCCCGGGTAAGGTCGCGGCACCGAAGAGGCCACAGAAAGGGCCTGTGGCAGCCGGCGACATGGAGGATACATTAAAGCCTAATAAGTAGAATAATCCAGCACTTAGGCAACAAAGAGTAACCTTCTGGTCTGACAGTCAGTGTTTATAAGGAGAGATACAAGGGAGCTAACCACGTGAAGCCAAGTGTTTCTTAAGCAGGATTGTGACCAGCATCTTCCACAGCAGTAGCTGTCTGGGCCAGCCATAAAGGGATCAACCACAGGTGTGACAAACAGACTGATGGCAAGTGAGACAATTAACTTCTCACATAAAAGGCTCTTAACAAAGTTAACATTCTTCAGATCATGTTGAGATTTTACTAAAAAATTAGTGAAAAACTAACTGAGACTGGGTGTGAAGGGATTGTATGAAATCTTTTGCTAAATTCAGATGGATTTTTTTTTTTCTGCAGTTTGGAGACAATTTGGGAAATTGTATAATATGGATCTATCTGGTACTAGTAAGTAAGTGAATAGATGAGATCTAGAACAGACCTATTTTCTAACATCTTACTTTATATTATGAAATCATAAGAATTATTCTTATCTTTTAATTTTCTTAAGTCTTTGACTGTTCAAGATTTAGCAAGATTAAAAGAACTAAAAACATTGCAGCAAAGACTTTTCTTCTAATGTGTTCATCTCCCCTGGGAACTACCAGTCCTATAGGAAAATCAATTCTCAGCAGTTATATATAGCATTTCACTGCATACTCAGAATATCTAGACAGTCAAAAAAACATCAACACTTTTGAGTTGCTTTAAACAAACCTTCAAAGATGTGATCATCATCAAACATCTTCACTAAAATTAAAAAGAAATCTAAGCTAATCTAAGTATGCAGCCCTTATCCTGTGTAGTAAATGATTCTGTAGCATTTCTTATTTCCAGTAGTTTTACAACATCTCCCTTCATCACATACATAATGGGAAGAGGTGTGTTGCCATTAAACTGTTCTTAGTAAACACTGCTGCGAAGGTACTTGGCAGACAATAAAATGTGCAGCCCTATGCTCAACATCACCATTGTTAACAGCAGATGTGTTGCTGCTCACAGATTTTACCACAAAATAAAGAAGGCTGGTTTGCTCAGGATGTTATCTGCCCATCTATGAGCCAACCCAAACAGAAACAAGCACTGGTTCCAGTCCTTGGGAGAAGAACCAGAATGGGATATTTGCCTTTCTGCAGTGAACAGTGGATGCAGCTCAGACAAGGAGATGACTGGAACAAACTCTTATTTTTTTTCCCCCTTTACCTGGAAAGGACTTGGGCTGTGTCCAGTTCTAAACAAATTACTTTTGAGGTTTAAAATCTAAACCTCAACGTCTTATTTCACTTTTAAATTATCAGAAGTCTCATACTAACCTGCCTTTTCCAATATTATATACTTCTTAAAAATATACAATCCAAGCAAACTGCAGTCAAATCATTTAAGTAGGAGAAAATGTTAAAAAGTGAGTGATCAACAACATTTGATTCTCATTTGCCTAAAATTATGATTTTCAGTTATTTTTTGCTTTGTGTCCTTCCTGGGCTCTTGTCCTCTGCAGGCACTCTCACAGTGTTTCAGTAGAAGGAAAGGGTGCAGAGGTTTTCAAGATCCACCAAACAGACCTTGTGCATCTTTTTGAGCCCAAGGCATTTTCACTGTAGCTAGAGAAAATAGCTAATTAGAATACCACACACATTCCCCTCCTCCTGCTTGGTTAATGCCAGGGCTTTGAGGTCCTTTTCAGAAAAGTCCAGGGTTGTGAGGATGTACTTTGTAATCCCAGGTAAGTAGCACATCATCCTCCATGAGCTCCAGAGGCAGATACCAGCTCCTGCCTCTAACATCGTAAGTGCAATCAACAGGGAGTTGCAGTGGCCTGATGCAACTGATGTCAAACACTAACAAATTACAAGGCCAAGGGTAAAGAAGACATTAAGTACTTAAAAAGACCCACCAAAGATCCTTCACAACTGCTGCACTGACCCACACTTCCCAGCCTCCTGCATGTCTGCAACAGCCCTCGAGCCCTTGCTGACCTGCAACTCACCCTAATTTCTCCTAGGTTCACTTTGGACAGGCAGCTCACATGCAACAGGAGGAAGCATGATATCCATTACATTGGAGAAATCTTTTTGCCAGTTACCTCAAAGGTTGCCCTGCATCTGATGATCAGAAAGCATTTGGGAAGCATTCCCATGGGATTTCAGATATTTTAGGTCCTTTATTTCTAACCAGTAGAATAGCAGACCTGTTGAAACAAGGTACTTCAGAAGAAAGAGGCTGCACTGCCTCTGGTACTCTACACTTTCTAAAACTCTAGGATGCAAGGATGATTCAATACTACCAACAGTACAAGCACTGAGATTTGAGGGTTTTTTTCCCTAATGCCCAGCACACCACAACTCAAAACCAGCAAACTCAGTACAAAGTCTCAGTATGCACTTGCAATTATAACTTCCATCAAAAATCCACTTCACTGTGCCTGTGATTCATTTAAGAGCTATCCAAAACTAATTTCAGTTTAGCAGTCTTACTGGCATGATTAAATCTTTCTCTTCACCATATTTAACAGCAGTGTAAGAGAGCTCAGGGAGCAGGGGCAGGTGAGATCATTACCACATTGCAAGGTAGGCAGAGCATCACTTGAAGGAGGAATTGTGTTCAGTCTATTAGCTTCTTCTCCATTTCTTTCCTTTTTTTTTTTACTGTATATGCAACATAGTCACACTGAGTTAGACTGCTTAGTAGAGAACCATTATGGAAAGGTGACAGAGGATGAGAAGCAAGGATTTAAAAAACAACAGTGTGTTACCTGGTCACCACAGTCTCTAGTGGAAGATGTGAAATGGGGACCATACCAAGGTAACAGCCAGCATTTGGTGCTGCCTCTCCTCAGCCTCACAGCTGGCACTGAGCCCATGAAAGCACAATCTGGTCTTTTCCATGTCTTGCCCCACCTCTTCCATGAAATTTTAATTACTCAAGGAGAAACTACATTACTATTAGAAACCATGACACTTTCAGACTGCTAACACCTTCTGTCTGCTGACAGGAGTGCCAATACCAAAAAAATTAGATATAGGAATTGTAAGAATGAATTTGAGGCCTTGACAGCAGTTCTCTGTTCTGTGCCTTGTCAAACTCCAACTCCAGCAAGGTTTCTCTAACTGCACAAAAGTGCTGCATGAGCAGACCGCTGTAACCAAAGTCTGTGTTGCATCTAGTGTAGCTGGCTGAATATAGAGGTGTTCTTTCACTGACAAGACAAACTCCAAGGGTTTAGATACAAGTGACATACTGAATACTATGTATCCGTATTGTTTCACCACGATTAAAAGGAACCCAGACTTCTTTTATATCTAACACAATCATTGTCCTTTCTAATCCCTTTTAAATGTACAATGTCCTTCATATGACAAAATATAAAATTTATGAGAAATACAGCATTTTAAATGTAGAAATCCTATACCTGGAAGGTGGGAGGTGGATTTTATCATCAACAATAAATTAATCATCTCTTCTCTTCTTTGAGTTGTACATACGTCCTTCCTATTTTTAGTGCTTTAACTAACATTAAGTCTGTGCTTTGCTTTGTGATAAAGAGTGATTTTCCTGATAGTCACTATCACTTTGCTTTGTGATAGTGACTATCACTTTGCACAGTGGTAACCCCTGATGTCACCACAGAGAAACTTGCCCTCCCACTGAGAGAACACCGCGTGTAAGCTGTTGCCAGTAGCAATGAGCTCTCGCTTATCACACATCTTGGGCTGCAGGAGTTACACTCCTCTTTTAGCAGGACAGAAGTGTATGCAAATAATAAAGTGAGAGAGGGCAAACTGGAAAGTGGGCCAGTAGCTGTCTCACATCAGAAGACCTAGCCTGCTCCTCTTCATTCCTACCCTTATGCACCAGCCTGGATGCCCACCCCCATCCTGTGGAAACTCATCAGTCACTACACAGCCGTACCACTGTGGCATGGCAGCATCTCTCACTTTGATTCCCTTACCAGTCTCCATCTCAACCTTTCTCCTTCCAACAGTGTCAGGATGACAGACCAGATGTAATCAGGACTTGAAATAATTCTGGGGTGTCAGACCAGCAGAATGAAAAGTATCGTTGGTAGCCTGTAATGCTTTTTGTTCATGGAGGCAAAATCAGTGGGCACTAATGCAGTTGTCTGATATAAATTAAGCATTTATATCAGAGCAGTATGAGGCTCCTATGTAACACCACATAAATATTCTGGACTCAAATGCACTTCAATGTGTACAACTTTTTTCACGTATCCACTCTCAAATATTTATTCCCAGTGAGCTGCTTCTCACATTGCCAAGGAACATCAGGCATTATAGCCACATTTTGCCTAAACAGACACTGGGACTAAACCAGTAAAGGGTCTGTGGTTTCTATTTACAGACAGAATAAGTTACTCAGGATTAGGACCTTTGCATACATCTTTTATACTGTCCTGAACTGTTACATCAAAGTTTTGCTATCCTTAAATACACTCTGATTCTAACACATATTTATAATGACCTCAAGTTCCCATGCTAGACATTAATTCATAAATGTATCTCCCTGATTCAGACTGATGCACATCACAGCACAGCCAAGTTACGGATCTCAGGAATGACTTGATATTAATATCTCCCAAATTAAAATGTTTACTTGCCTTTAACCTACTGATTTCTTTTCACTGACAATAAAAAGAGTAAAAGCTAACACTATCGATATATGACACGACATGAACCCTGTTCTTTATGTCACTTTTAGCTTTGGATTCTCTTCTGAGAGCCAGGGCTATGAGATGGACATGAGACAAATTCCACAAAGATCTGAATCACAGAGCTGGTCACTCCTAATACTAAATAGAGACCAAGAGCAAACATACATGCAATTTTGTGGGGAAACGATGCATTTATGGTAGTGCTTTCTTTTACCATGTTTGTATAAAAACTAATCGCACAACAACTGGCCAAAAACAATTCCCAAAGCTATGACTGAGAAAACTTCTATCTGACATTTTCTAGAATTTTCAATTCCCATATAGTCAAAAGATGGAACTGCTGAGCTGACACTGGCATAGCTGATGCCCATGAATGTTACATTTTCTCCCACGTTCCCCCAGCACGGATGGCAGTGTTGATGCATCAGCTGTTTTAAGGCCCACTGGCAAATAATTACTATTGCTGCTTAGGGCAGCATGCATTGAATTACAGGCTGTGAGCAGTTTTATGAAGAATCACAGGTCTTGTACTATAAAAATCTAAAAATCTCATCCATATAGGAAGAATTCTGGTCATTAACAAAAACTTCCTGCAATAAAGAAAATCCTCTGTAGAGTGAATGAATTACAAATCTCAATTACGCCTTCCATTTTATGCATTGTAGCTAAGTTTCATGTTCTTCCTCATAAGTGGCATGGTACTATGATCAATGTTTAAAAATGCACTAAGTAGGAAAGGTGTTGCTCAAATATTTATAGCAGAAGTTCAAAAATACCTGAATTTCCAGTTCTAAGACACATGCTATCACCATGGTGCCAAGTGAGGTGATGTAAAGAAGGGACTGAAAGCCCTAAGACTCTGCTAAGGGTTTACAGTTAATTCTTGGGTGTACTGTGAATGAAGTTTAGCTCAAATGCAGTGCTAATGGCCAAATATTAACAGAAAGACTGGTTTAAATATAAGAAAACACCCTCTAAGGAGGTGAGGGGTTTTTGTAACTGATCTTAGCCCCATCTTTTTCTGTAAAACCACTCACCTACCTCACTCTGACAGTGGCAGTAGCATAATAGCATTATATGCATAGTGGCATTATTATGCAGTAGCATAACAAAGGTAACAACAATTAATGGAACCACCTATGTACTTGAGAAATATATAGTTCAAATATCTTCCATTAGTAAATCCTTTCCATAGGATCTATAACATGTAGAAAATTTGCCTGCCTACACGAGCATCACTTGGGCCTTGTATCTCCAATCATAAGTCTTTAAATTGCAATTCTGTATGAGTACAAGATGCAGAGAATCTCACATGAATCTCCTACAGACTTGCCTTATCAGGGATAAACTTGGAGACATGCTGCTTTTAACACTATCCCATTAGTTGGCTTTACTCTTAAAACAGCCATCAAGGAAATTCAACTACATTAAAAAAAAAAAAAAAAAAGGAACCTAGATAGAACTGGCATTCATCGTCTGTCGTCTGTCCCATGCAATAAAAATATCCATAACTAAAGCTCACACTTGCTACCATTTCCAGTAATTTGTTTGAGACTTCTCACATGCCATTTTCTGCCTCAGGAGACAAACCAAACTTAGCCAAAGAAACTCTGAAACCTGAATACAAGATCTTCAGGAGGCTTAAGAAGTAAAGTCACCAGTAAGCTCATGAAACAAGAGTGAAAAAGACTCGAAGGAAACAATCAGAGAAGAAAGTTTTCCTACTGTGGGGACTGGAATTTAGCATTGGGAAGACTGACAGGACAGGGATGCATCTTATGAGAACACTGGATTTTGCTCTTGTTCTCATGCCCACCCTCAGCTTTGTGTAACTGGAGTCAGAAGACACAGCTTACCTCGCTCACACGTTCTGCCCCAGTAGCCAGTGCCCGTGCAGTCACAAATGAAGCGGTTCCAGCCATCCTTGCAGACTGCATTGTTCTTGCAGGGGTAGCTGTCACACTGCTTGGTGCTGAGGCGGGAGCACGAGGACTTGACCCCGGCAGCGTTCTGTGCCTCCGCCAGCTGCCGGATGTTCTTGCTCCGTCCGTCGATGAACAGGTCTCGGATGCAGCCGACATAGCCATAGTTCAGCATGGCTGTCCAGAGCTCCGTGGGCAGGATGAGTCCTGCCCGGTTCTCCGGCAGCCCGCCGAGGTACATGTCACCTTCCAGATCGAGGATCTCACTCTCCCCGCTGGCAGTGAAGGGGGTGCGCCGGCTGTTCACTGATATTGTACCTAAAGGAGGGAGATAAGGAGACATCAACACTTTCAACTACACACTCAGTTTAGTTCATTTTTTCCCAATTAACAAGTGAGGTTTTAAGGTTCCGCACAGGAGATTGAAGATTCTTCCCTATCCAAATGGCATTCTAACAGTGTTTTCCACACAGCTCCCTCTCCTCCTGATCCACAGGTCCTAAGTACTTCCATGCAGTGACTGATCATCATGCATCTGTATCCCAAATTGCATTAGAAAGTCAGAAGCATAACAATTCAATAGATAAATTATAGCATGTAAAGTTTGAGCATTATTCAATGGCATTCATCCAGCAAAGCAAAAACTTATTGGAACACACAGGAATTTGATGGCATAAAGACTCGAGATAATAAAGATAAGCAAAAGCATTTTAATTCCCACTATACAGCTCTTTTGGAAAAAACTTCATCAGTACCTCCAAACCTGCACATGTATGATGGACCAACAGAGACATGTTTGTAAGTGACACAAAGAGAATGGCTGATGTATGGGAGGAAGCACTGGGTTACCATGTAGAGAAACCACTGCAAGGTAGAGCATAGGATTGACAGCAATGCTTGATGTAAATCAAAACCAATAAATACAAAGTACTACAGCTGAGTCACAAAAGTCTCACACATTAGAACAGGCTACTGATCAGCTGGCTAAGGAGCAGCTCTGCAGAAAAGGACCTGGAGATGCGGCAGACAACTTGAACATGACTTAGCAGCGTGTAACTGCAGTGGCAAGAGACACAAGCTGCAGTAAGGTGTCCTGGTTCCAGCCAGAAGAGAGGTCATTCTTAGCAGTAGCTGGGAGGAGCATGGCAAGGGGAAGCCAGAGAGCAACAGTATTTGCAGAGTCTCAACGGGACCACTGAATTGGAGAGTACCCTTCCTAAGCCACAACATAAGGGAATCCCCAACTCCATAGAAAAGGACATTTTTCACCACAAGAGTGATCAAATACAGAAACAGAACCCTCAGTGGAGCTTACCAGACTCAAGGCATTCTAAGATAACTGCACATGACCCTGAAGAAAGTCTAGACTGGACTAGAAATCTCCAGAAGTTTGTCCCAAAGAAAAGTATTGTATAGCTTTACAAAGAAAGCTTTCTAGTCTCCATTTTTATACAGGAAAATTGAGGAAGAGAGACACAAGCTTGTATCTGAACAACAGTTATTATTAGAACTGTGATAGCTTCCATATGCTCCAAATCAAATGTGGGCATGCTGCACTGAGGTCATTCGCATGTATTTCAAAAAATTGTCCCAGAATATAAAATAATCAGGACATATAATACAGAAATAGAATCAGAATATGTAAAACAGATACAGAAAAGCAAAGTGACTTGTTTAAGATCAGACAGTGCATCCAAAGAAAAACAGGGAACATAATGCTCATCTCTCACATTCCAGAGCAATGTACTCTTCTGAAGAGCATTCAGCAGTTTCTGTGGTAGGGATTTCTGCCCACTAGATGCTCATCTAAAAATCAGCATTTTGCTCTCCCTAGCTATAAATCATCACATCCAATTGCCTTGTCATTATGACCGTCTGTCTTCAGAGACACTATCCAAGCTTTAAGATTAATTCCCCATCATTGCATTTTTATCAGACACCCCTACAATAAGGAAGGAGAGTTAATAGAGTTAACTCTATCTGTTGTCTCTGTGAGAAAGTACAGTCATGTACATGCAGCTTTTCTTCAGCTGTAAGAGGTGTCATCTCAGAGAACTGCACGTATGGCACAGACACAAGGTACTCCGTGTGTGTGATGTGCAGTAATAACTGAGGAATAATGTCAGAGGCAGCAGTGTCAGAAGCAACAGAGGCATCACAAATTAAAGGCTCAAAGAGAACCACAGTTATTTGATGAATCATTTTGTATCAGCAAGTGGGAGCACCACAGGCACTTTCTCTTTTATGAAATAATGAAAGAGAAAATGTGACAACACACATACTGTCACGGAGGCAGCATATCACGGAGCCATGGGAACACAACTCCCCTTCCAGCATCTCCACTGCTATTTCTCAAAAGCAGTCTGTAGAGTACATATTACTCTAAAGCTTAGAACCAAAACACTGGAGGGCTGAGCTCTAGACAGCTGCTACTGTGGCGAGGACAAACATGTGCAAATGGCTCAAAGAAACCCCCTAAGAGAAACGAAATATTGATGACATGAAGTGTAAAACCTGGAGAAAGATGGGGAGATGACAAACAAGAAATAGGTTAGACAGCAAGTTGAACATTCTGAGTGTTTTGTACTGTGCAATAATTCCTGAAGATGGCACTAGTTTAGGTGAACAGCACTTTTAAGACCAAGCTGCTGAGATGGAGAAATTGTGTGTTGATCCTAGAAAGGAGCACTCACATAAGCTGATATCCCTTTTTTTTTTCTCCAGAATTCCATGTTTGCCATTCTGCTCAGACTAGATCCAAGTGCATGTCAAGGAATCAGAAACATCTACGCATCTCCTCTGCAGTGCCGTAGTTAGTGTCTGATCAGGTGGGAAGTCATGTCTGTTTTGTGGCTGATGACTAGCTGAAAACATTGTCCTGTGTAACATGCTCACTGTTCCCCAGCCAGAAACTGTGACAGGTTTTGTGAACTTGGTGGGAGCTTTCCCAAAGGACAGAAAGGTTACAGGATGTTAAGTGTCCAAGTCCACGCTGCCAGCTTCTGTCAGAGTAGAAAGACAAAAACAGGTTCTGATACTCTGGCAGCGAACACAGACCAAAGCATACACAAGGCCTAAAGGGTCTAGAGATGCCAGAGGTTACCTAAGCATGACTGCCAAGCTTCCCTGCCTTAGTGCACTGCAATAGTGAACATTTGGACTTTTAGGCTATTTGACTAAGATCCGCAGAACCGGAAGTTTTGGACTGTTAGAGAAATGGGAAAAAATGGGGAGAGATGATACCTAACATAGGCCTTGCTGTTTTAGTAAGGAGAATCAGAACTTGCAGGTCACTAGCTCATTAAACTCAAATGGGTGTTTTTAGCCCCCATTAAGTCTATTAATTGTTTCAGTTTCCCAAATATAGTCATTTGTACTGGGGAAAAGAAAATCTTCAAGGTGTAACCATTCTCCAGTCCATACGTGGAAGAAAAGCCAAGTACTAAACATGAAGAGGTCTTGAACTCCTTTCTCACACTTATCCGAAGTGTCATTGGATAACAGTGACTGAAGGTACAATGTGAAGAAATCAATGCCTGTATCCAGGTCTTCTCAGGACACAAGACATCAGTAGTTAGGACCATTAACCAAGTAGTCATTGTGAGCAGAGAACACAACTAAATAAAAAAGATTAAAAAAGACATCATACAATTATGTTCTTTCTTGTTGAGAAAACTGTTTCTAATTTAAAATCTGTTACCTCTAATCAGTGTCCAGAACATCATAAACCTCCCTGCCAAGCAACAAACAAGTCAGTCCTACAGTGTCATCCATCAAATAGCAATGAGTCTGTCACACCCTTCCTCGAATGTGTCCAAATGAACACGTGTTCCTCTTTGTAGGGTTTTGCAAACATTCTTTGCATAGAACCTGTGTCATTTCTGTCTCTTCTCCCTCTGCAGCTTCTTCAGGGATGAGACAGTCCCCAAGTGAGGAAGCAAAATCAAAATCAGTATGAAACACAGCTAATTGAGTTTATCTTTGGAAGTTAATTAAATTTTAGCAATTCTAAAGAAATCAAAGCTCCATTTACTTATTTATTTATGCCTTCCTTTGTAAAATATTCCTATCGATGTCTTTAGGAGACTGCAATATACAACCACACATATTAAGTCCAAGCAGAGCACCATGCCAAATACAAAGAAACTACTCACATCATCAAAGGCAAAAATAGCTTCAGGCAAAGACCTGTTCAAACAGCTAGGCCTTGCATGGTATCTCAAAGTCAGCTCTTCTAAAAACTCAAGGGAAGCAAATTCTAGCACTGCATTCCCTATACTGATGGTATTCAGCAACTGGAAATATAAAATTAGGGACCTAAAACTATCATCTGGAGATAACCAGACAAATCTCAAATCCACTGGCAAATGTAAGCAGAATTCCTTTTGAAGTGAAGGCTTTGAGATTCCAATGGTTCAGAAAAAAATGAAGTATAAGTGTTATTCTCTAGATGAAGCTACAGTATTTGAGCATTTTTGTTTTCCTCCACAATTTCAGAGTATATCATGAGTATATTAGCTTGATATTCAGCACTGGAAACAATAAAAATATCTCTTGGCAATTGCATGGTAGTGTATTTTTAGAAAAAAACTAAAACTCATATTTGAAAATGAGAAGTTGCAAAGAAAGAACAGAAACACCCACTGAACACTGTCTCAGATTTTAAGACTAGAATCTGTCATCCAACAGAGTAAAGAAACCTAACTCAAAACTACAGGATACTAAAGAAAACAAAATGGGATGAAAATGTTGATTGGTTACCATAATTTCGTTACTGGTTGTGCCCATTACTCTTATTTTTCTCATGACAAGATCTGAAATGCAGAAACCCAAAGTAGATCAGTAAGAATTTCTCAAACTGAAAACAATGGTTCTGAAGGACCTTAAACCTTACCATGGCCTACAAAGAGGTCATCACTGTAACTATACATGCAACTGCAAAGATAAGCCCAGAATATCTGAGGATTGTGATAAAATATTAATGGATTGTCTCTGTGATGTGCTACTCAAAGTTCACACAAAACATTTAATGAAAACCATTCACATCTTTGCCTTGCTGGATAAACATCACTGGAGTAACACTAAGCTTTGTTAAGGAGGTGACTCATACCTAAGGCTTTGAATGTTCTGAAAATTAATACATAACCCTAGGTCTGAATCTGAAGTATGAATTTATTTAAGAAAAAGCTATAACTCTACCCGATCTTCCATCTCGTTGAATATCCACATGATACCACTCTCCATCATTGGCTTTCTTCTGGGTGGCCTTGACTTTAATGGTCCCAGAGCCCATGTCCAGCAGCAAGTAGAGGTTTCCATCTAGAAGCTCAACTGCAAAGAAGTCTACCTTTGTATTTTTCTGGCTTCTGGTATCTTTCCTCTCCTGAGGCTTGCCGTGGGTGAATAGGATCAGTCCATTGGGTTCAGTGGTTCGGAAATCAAATGAGATGGAGCCCATCCTTTTGGTATTCCATTTAGGCAGGCTAATGTAGGCCTCAGGTGTCTCAAAGCTGATGGGATCCAGTGTAGCTACATTTTCACATATGAATTTCACTTCCCCATAGATCTTCATCTTAGTATCACCAATCCGTGCCAAGCGAGACAGCTCCAGACGAATGTCATTATTCTTATAAACAACCTGCCAGACACAAGGAAAAGTATCATACATCAATCCTGCATACAATACAAATACCCCAATTACTTTCAGCCATGGGAGATAAACCTTTCCCAAAAGTGGGGAGAGGAAAGGAGAGAGTGCAAGATCCTGGCATCATGACAGAGGGAGTGAGTTGAACCAGAGGCGTGTATAGGAATGACAGCAATGGGTACTTTGCAATGACTATAGATCAGATAAGCAGTCAGAAGAAAATATTTCACTGAAGGGCAGCGTGAACAATTAACTCTACCACAGGCCCACTTGGCTGTAAAAGCTTCTATACATAAAATCCACTGTGTCTGGTATCATGCTGTTATATTTGCATAAATCCCATACAAAATACACGACAAAGTGTAACCTCCATGTCCATCACTACTAGCCACAGCAGGGAACTTGGTACCACCACTGTCATTTCTCTATTATTCCTATAGGCCTACTTAACTACTAGCAGAGAGATGCAAAAAAAATTTAGCAAGTTGCTGTGAACTGTTTGTGATTGCCCTGTGGGTCCCACAGAAAAATATAACAAAGATGTAAAATTTCTCTGAGCAAGAAACCTTAGATAACTACTGACACAAATTTGCCATGGAAATATCTCTACAGCTTACCCTTTCTTCAAGAAACCAACAATTTCTGTGCTAACACTTCAAACCTGTGCATTCTCAGTACCTGGACTCTCACTTTCTCTGGGTTACAGACCACAACTCTGGGCTCTATTTTTGCTACATGGATTGAAATTAGCCAAGAGAAGAGTCTTAAACAGGCAAGCACTCCTGAGCACGTCTGGCTTACTCAGGAGTCGAGATCTCCTCTTCTCTTTCAGGTACAGAATTAGTTCCTGGAAAGCAGACTTTTCTCTGCCCCGTGCCATTTTCGAAGAGGCAGGAGAAGGCACAAAATTGAAACACCTGTAAACTGTACTTCCTCTCAACCACCTTCCATGCTTGCTAAATGCAGAGCTGGCATGCACAGCAAGTAAAACCACTTCTGCAACTCACACGATTTTTGTTGAATTCTCGTTCAGTGATACTACTGAAGACTCTAATTTCTTCTAGGGAGTTATTATTCTAAAATATTTAATATCTGTTACATATAGCACATATATATACGGACATTTGATTTCTGCTTTCAAAATCCTATCAGGATGAGTTGTCAGCACTTTGTTACAAAAATAGAAGTGAAAGGAGATATGCATTGTTACTTCTACTGTAAGGACAGGAAAATCAGAGAAATATGTATGCAGTAAACTTTAAAAGGCAAAAGAGAGAAAGAATAAGGGATAAGCTTATAAATTAGATAACTTCAGGATGAAAAAATAAGTGAAATCATGATTCAATACATTCATAGCTAGCGAAGAATTTCCAGTTTTCTCTAAGCATTAAAGGAGAATTCCCCCAGTGCAGTCAGGTTTTCCTGTTGCGAAGGCAAAACACAGAGTGAAAGGAGAAGCCAGCTGTTAAATCCCATTTGGAGAAATGGCACAAAGCTCTAGTTCTTCCCAGCAGAGGACGGTATTGACCCACAGTAAGTTGTTTTGCTCCAATTCCTAATAACGTGCCCTGCCCTCTCACAGGCATCAGAAACATCACAGATAAAAATATCTGCAACAGGGATAAAATTCATTTTCAATTTGTGGGACTGTAGTAGTTTTATTCTAGAGATTAATCGCGTCAAATGCTCTCATTAGAGACCATAAACCTTCCACTGACACAGCAAGGGGGTGCATTAAGCTTACTCTCTTGCTAGACAATGAGGTGCACCTCAGTCCGACTTTAGTTCTGAGCACTGCATGAAGTCCTGTCTCTGCATCTCAAGGAGAAAGAGGAAATAAATGGAGCAACTAAAAGGATGGAACAGGATGCTTTATGAGGGTAGGCTGAAAAGGCCAAGCTCATACTTGGAGAGGACTGAGAAAAATATGATTGAAGTTTACACAAGATGGAAAAGGTTAATGTAGAACTGCTCTTTGCCAAACCCAGTAATAACAGAGTTAGTGGCACTTACTGCAACTTGTATGAAATCAGCATAAAATGGATTTTTAGAGGTACCTATTTACATGGAGGGTAGTGAACTTCTGGATCTTGCTGCCAAGGGAGGTCATGGAAGTTGGGTGCAACAGAACACACAAAAAGAACCAGAAATAATAATGGACAGCAAGTCCACAAAGTGATACTAAAGGGAAAAGAAAGGAGTGTGTCTTCTAGCATTTGTAAACCAGCAGCAGTAGGTGCTGCGGGAATGTAAGGGAGTGCATCACTGACAGCAGCCATGGTCATGTGCTCTCCCAAAATAGCACTTGCACCCTCCACTACTGGGGACACCACACTGGGTGCATGGATTGATCATTCTTCAGGCCCATGAGGATTTATGACTTTGGTGCAACATTGCATTTTTGGTTTCACCACAGCATGGAGTTGCTTTGGTGGGCAAGAGTATGCCAGGCCCAAGTGAGCTGTGGCTTTAATGATCCTAAGGTAGGAGAGCTGACTTTACTGGATACCACTAATGATTGCTCAAACCAGCAGTCCTCTAAACTGCACCTTGACCCAGTCTTTCCATACACGTGAGGAGCAGGCAGGTAGCACAGTACCCTACATATGAATGATGGGTTGTACCCAGCTGTGACTCAGTGATCTGTTTTCAGCAGTCTCTGTGGGTTGCTGGTAGAGGGAACATCACACGCACATCAGCAGCTCCCACACACAGCTGAGCCACATACAGGTTACAGCTCCCTCTCTGATGTATTTGATACTTGAGTTAACAGGTCCCATTTTTCCTGGGGAAATGCAGAGGGTTTGCCTCTGAGTTTACATGAGCTTTGATGGTGACTGCTTTGTGTTTCATTAATCATACAAGTACCACAGCTGGAGAATCCTTGAGACAGAATGCTTTCAAAGGAACCAGGAAAAAATTACATAAAGTTAGTTGTAATCAAGAAAGTGACTAACAGTGAAGAACCTGAGGCCATAAATGAAGAGACCAAGGAAGCAAGCACAAAGGAAGACCTGGGGAGGAGGAGATGAGAAAGGCTGTTGAATAGATACAAGAGTTCTGAATTCGATCTTTGCAAAGAAACATATCCACCCCAATCTGAATCTCTGTTCAAATGTTGTTCTAAATTATTTTCTTTTTAAAAACCCCAAAACAAAACACCTAGCTTAAGAAATCTTTAAAAAAGCAACTATGTTTATGGAAAAAGTGCAAGCGTTTCAATAGGTGACAAAGTATTATTGACAGACACATTTGGGCATCAACTTCATGATGTATCAGGTACACCAGAACTCTCATCATAACAATAAAAGAAAGGGATAGAAATAATGCTTGGGTGTAAAACCAACGTGAGTCCTGGGCAGGAACAGAGAAATGCTAAGGCGGCTTCTGATAATGAAAGTTCAATTGTTAAACCAAAGGTTCAAGATTGAGGAGGGAATATAATTAAATGACTGGTATGCATGTCCCACAGTGGAAAACATTCAAATTCAGTCTGTTTAATAGGTAGAGGTTAAAATGTGATTTGATTGCAATCTACAAGTACCTGTGCAGAAAATGGAATTTGGCAAGACAGGGCTCTTCAATGCATGTGACAAAGGGACAATGAGATCTGGGGGCTAGAGACTGAAGTTAGAGAAATTCACATTTTAAAATATTATTACTTATTTTTACATGAGGGTAATTTGCTACTGAAATAATTTACTACAGGTTATATTGTGTTCTCTGCTACTGGCAAATTTTAAATTAAAATAAAGCACATAAATAAAGCAAATAAATTAAAATAGTATCCTGTTTTCTCTTAAAGACATAGTGAGACAGGAATTAATTATACAGCAAATCAGCCTAGATTATCATAATGGCTCCTTCTGGCCTCATAACCTATGAATCTTTGTGTTTTAATGAAATCAACAGAGTGCAGTGCAGTCTGCAGGACAGATGAAGCACATCCTACCAACTGCTAAAACTGCCTGGAAAAGGAGAGGATGCAATTGTCAGTTCTGGTCTGACTTGTCATCAGTGCCTTCAGTGAAGCTTTTTAAACATTTTTTCATGTTTGTAATCCTACCTGAAACATACCACCAAAAGGGAAGGCAAGCAAAAAGTCTTGGACAAAAAAAAAATTGATTCTATAACTCAAATATATAAGCTTCAAGAAATAGTTTGTTAGAGTCACCTGCTGCAAGCCAGAGAAGATACATTTCCGTGTTTCTCTGAGGAATCTTTCTGCCAGCAGTGGAATCTACCATCTGCATAGCACTTCCTACATCATAGTCTCATTTCATGAGCAACCTCTGAACTAACTTGAAGGCTATTCAGTATAGGCCAAAAGACCTATTGAAACCCACTTCTCTACATTCAAATGAGGCCATGACTGTCTCAGAATGCTGTTCCTCTCTAGGAAAGTCTTCTAGGGCCATACATGGCTTCCATAGCAAGTGAGAAGTAAGCAAAGCAGTGTTGAATGAAGGAAAGAAAGCAGTGCCCATAGACTTCTCCATTTATGTTAGGTGCCTTCTGAAAATGCCAGGCTTGCCTATTTAAACAGAGACAAGCTTAAACTCATCCCAGGTCTGATATGTATACCAGAGAATGTCTAAGGGAGTCCAGGACATGATTCCTGACACAGACACACCCATCTTTATTTTGGGAAGGAAGGTGGAAAAGAGAAAGGGGAAGAAAATTATTAGCAAAAGCCATGCACAGAGCCTTTTAAAAGTAACCTTCATTCCTCCAATCTTAAAATCACTTTATATTGCAAAAATGAAACAAGAATAATGAAAACAACTGGTTTTTCCTTTTCCATCGGGACTGTTTCTAGATACATTTTAACAAAGGCATATTGACCATTCAGTGCCTTTGTTTAATGAATTTGACTAGTATAAATGGATGGTCAGGAAGGGGATAGTCCATATACACACAGTCCTGATAATCAGCAGTAGAATTTCATGACATCTAAAACATGCTGAGGAAAAAAATATATACATTAATTCATGTTTCCTATAGTTCTGCTGAGAAAGAAGAGTTTGTTTTAGGCAGAGCTAAAACAAATTTGCAATCCAGTTTTGAGGTTTCTTTAAAATGGCAACTCTGCAATTCTGAAGCATTCAAGGAATTTCTCCATAAACTTCTTATGAGTTTCACTCATGGGTTAATGACAGCTCTAATCAGATGGCTTTTCACAGTGATGAAAAGCATCTCTCTGCAATCAAGTGAAGTTGAGACAGCAAGACATCAACAAAAAGGGATGAAAAATTATGTTCTAAGTTTGGCCAGTAGCCAACATAAAAATTCCACTCCAAGTTGGTGTTATTAGGTGGGAAACATGATTTTTGGTACAGGCTCTTAAGGGGAATGGCTGTCAATAGCCTGGCAAATTAGATGACTGAACCATCAAGAACCATCATGAAAAAGAGCAATAACCTGAAGGCTCCATATATTTAGCTAGTGAGGAAGAGCACCTCTGAAGGCCAGCCAGATTATTCACCTATTGCACCCTGGATATTGCTTTTTTCTGTCCCAGGCTGCACCCTTTCACCAAATGCCTATATCTATTCTCACAAAGGATAACTGCTAGATAATCAAGCTAGAGCCTAAGACTTCTTTAAAGGCACCTACACATAACCAAGCAACTTCTCACAGGAAAAAAACATTAGTTTATCCACTGGTATATTAGACCTGTGTTTTCCTAGCCCTCCCTGACAAGCAAATAGAAACAAACACACCAGGTTAGCAGTGCTTTACTTTGTGCCACTTTGTGGCAGACTATGCATGAAGTGATCCAAGTCTTCAGTGATGGGTATCTAAAGCTCCTACACCTACTTAAATAACACTGTGTGGACTGTGGTTACCTAGTTTAAACATATTTGATGTTCCACTGGGATGACAACTGTATTTGGGTAATAAACACCATCACCACACCCCACACTGAAAATAGCTGTGTACTCTACTGGAGATCATGTTCACTTTGGAGAATTGTACTTCAAGAACGAGTGGAGCTATTGGAAGGAGTCCTGACTAGAGCAACGAAAATAATCAGGAGTCTAGAATACAGAAGTTTGAAAGGAGACACTAAAGTGTTGAAATAGAAAAGGGCAGAAAGGAACAATCTCTTCTCTGTACCCACACTGAAAAGGACAAGAAATAATTGGCAAAAACTTACACCAAAGAAGTGTTACAACAAGGTGGTTTGTTTTTGTTGTTTTTTTTTAATTTACCAACAGTGAAATACTGGAAGAGATTGCCTGAAGACCAACAATCACTGGAGACCTTTCATTTCAGGTCAAAAAAACTGCTGTCAAAACTCACATAGATGTCATTGTTTTTGTTTTGGGACAGTGGAAATGTAAAGGATTAGATAAACTCTCATGGTCCATTCTAGTTTTATTTTCTATGATTCTGTGTTGAGGGGTGAGGGGAGAGTAGAGGAACATGTGAAAGAGCAAATCTCTCTGTATCTAAAGACTTTGCTATAGTGTTCAAGGACAGGAAGGAAGAATAAACTCTATAGTAACAAAATACTGACACCTCACAAATTTGAAGAGCCTAAATTTACAGATTACCTCCCAAGCAAATGAAGGCTTGAGAGTTACATGAAAAAAAAATGTAAAAGTCATTATCACAGCAGCTTCTTTATCAGCATGCAGGAGTTGACTTCAATTACATTCAGTCCTCTAGTGAGC
The DNA here is from genome assembly GCA_013400215.1 of Cisticola juncidis. Classification (NCBI taxonomy): domain Eukaryota; kingdom Metazoa; phylum Chordata; class Aves; order Passeriformes; family Cisticolidae; genus Cisticola; species Cisticola juncidis. The sequence goes on from VXBR01005798.1 coordinate 1,006,445, forward strand.
TTATACAGACATTCACCAGTTACAGAATACTCTGCTCCTCCCAAATGCATCCCAAAATCTGAGATTTGTCTAGCAAGCACAAGCTAAATCTGTCGAGCTTGGTTCAGTGATGATTAAGTGAGGAAATGATTACTGTCGAGTGTCTTAAGAATTTCATCTGAAAGGCTGAGAGGAATTATTTTAGGATGGCCCCATTGATCATTTAAGGCTTGAACCTTATAACACTGAAAAGTCTATCAGACAATGACTTAGCAAATAACACTCCATTTAGTGATTTCATTGTATGTTAAATCCACCTAAGGTTGTGCAAGTACAAAAGACCTATCTCAGGAAATAAATCTGTTTAGTATGGCTAGGTGAATGTTTCCATCAGGATGACTTTTTAACACAGAATTCCATTCCCCTTATAGAGAATTAGCAATGAAATGCTTCACTTCAATCTGTAACAAACCAAAATGGCAAGTTTAGTTTTATCAAACTTTACAGAAAAGCTTTTGCATGAACTTAACCATAACATAAACCAGTATTTTTCATGCATTGCATTTACTTTCAATAGTGGTCCCCATTTTTACCTCTGGTCTCCACTCCCTAAGAAAACACTTTCACATGACACAATGTCAGTGTCCCACTTGATACCAGCAGAGATGCATGGCTGGTTTTGTCACAAAGCAGCTTAACCAAATACTCTGGTCCCTCTGGAAGAATGGACACAAGGGCCCTACAGGACACATGAACTGTATTAGAGAGGAAAATACAGTCTGTGTTAAACTGGCTCCAGATTATTTGGGGTCAGCCCAAAAATCAACATGAAATAATTGGATTCAGAAAATATCAGAATGATATACAAACTCAGTTTTGAAGATTTCATGGATTTACATTTTTAAAAAATTAATCCTACCAGCAGCAATGAAAGCAAATGTCAGCTAGAGGAAACTCATTTGGATCAGAAACTCTTAATTTCATTCAGCTTTTCACTTCAGTGATAAAACATGTTTTAATGAGAACACTAATGTGTAAAGTCTTCTGTGAGAATACTGAATAGATATTGCTCACTCACAGATATGCAGTTTTTCCCCACAATCTACCTTCCCTAACCAGTATGCCTTGAGCCTGCTCCACTAGAATATCCCTGGAAGGTACAAGAAGGTAATTCAGTCTCCATATGCCAGGCAAGCATTAGTCTCACTGCTGAGGTTTCCAATATAAGCAAAGCAAATGCTAAGCACATTGTGCCAACCACAGTAGCATGTTCTGGTTTTGTCACTTACCCAGCAAAAAAAAAAAAAAAAAAAAAAAAAAAAAAAAAAAAAAAAAAAAAAATTGAAAATATTCACCATTACATATGGGAGAGCAGGAGAGCACATGCTCAAAAGTGAGCACTGTTCAAGTAACAATGAGATTACAGCCACAGAGGAAGCATTTAGTGGGTTTAGTATTGTACAGACCAAGCCTTCCAACTTAACATGGTGCCACTGCAGGATGGTGTCACTGTTTGCAGCTGGATCTCAAAGCTGAGGGTGCTGCATCCCAGCATGTGTCCCTCCCTCAGCCTTAGCACAAAGGTCTCAGGGGCACTGACATCTCTCTCTACCTGCAGTGCCAGCCAGAGAAGGAGGCAGCCCTTCAGCCAGGCTCTCCTCCTGTGAGGGACCAAAGACACTTGGGGTCTGCAGAAGAACTCCCATTGCAGGATGACACTATCCTGTGGCTGACACCATGTCACAGGTCCAAGTGGAGGTGAGGAGGAGGACTGTCTCCATATGTCTAGCCCAAAATACTAGGGGATTCTAAACTTCTTTTTTAATGCCCCTCTTTTTGCCTTGTGCAAAAACTTGTCAACAGTGACATCTGTCCAGGATCTCTCTGCTCGTCTCTCTTCAAATTCTACAGCATGGAACAAAGTTGAAACCCTCTATAAGCAGGATTCCCCAAACATTTATCAGTACTGGGCCTCACACTGTGTGAGAACAGGGATGTGATAAGGTAACTATTTGCTTGAATATTTGCTGTAGAGGGCAGGGAATGTAGTTAATTCCCTACTTCAAAGAAGCACCAAGAGAAAAATATTGTCATTTTATAACCCCCAACCTCGTGGGGGAAAAGAACCATAAGCTCTTTTGTATCTTTCTCCCATGTGTATCTAAAACTTTCTCATCTGTGACCTTCATCTCTAAACTTGCAGCATTAATAAAAGGAATGGGGAGGGAATTAAAAAAAAAAATTCAATACCCATCTTCTATTTGGGACTGAGCCCCAGTTACCACAATGCCAAAAGGTCTAGTTCATTTATTCATCCAGAAGCCACCCAGCTACAGCAGCCACAGCTTTACTGCTCAGCACAACACTGTCTGAGACCAGGAGAGGGAGGCTTGGAACTGGACAGCTCCCTCAGCTGTTCATCTGGTTGTATCTGGCCTCCAGACAAACCTCTACTAACAAAACTCATCCTGTGCCCACCACCTTTACAGGTTTCTTGAGGAAGAGTATTAACAAAGAACTCAGGGGCACTACCAGGGTTCACCGAGGCTGCTGGCCAAACTTCACCCTCATCCCTTGCTTTGATCTGGAAGCTGGGTGCATGGAGTGTGAGTCCAGCAGCTCCTGGGGACAAGGGGGATACAGCAGCATTCAGCACAGCCACAACTGCTGCCACAGTGAAGGAACTTTAAGGAAATCACATGAATGCAAAAACAAAAGCAAACACAGGTGACATTTTCCAATGGAAGCACTGAAATGAGAAGCAGAAATGGGAGACAGATGAGGACCTCAGCACCCAATTGAGCACCAGGTTACAAATCCTTCTCAAAGTAGGTGGGGGCTGCTGCAATCAGGAGGAGAGAGATCTCTTCAGAAAGGAAGGAGGACAGGACTGGAGTCGGCACTAAACACCAGACAAAAGAGACACCTGATTAGCTGGTTCCCAGCACAAAGGGAGCTAGAAAAAAAAGATAACGCTGTTGTAGAAATATTTTCTACAAGAAATTCCTACAGAGCACAGTTAGTTACTAAGCAATATTAGTGTCTTGGAATTAGTTTATTTCATATTGTTTTATCTTGCACTTCCTCATTAAGGGCCACTATCTCTGATTTTGAGAAAATGAAAAAGGGAACTGAATTCATACAATAAGTCAATAGATGGCAAGAAAGAATAATCCTTCTTCCTAGTTACTACCTTGTGTCTAAACTGGAGAAAATATTTTGGTAACACAGATCAGTGCAAATAATCTACTAATCTCTTTCAGTTTTAGAATTCTATAATGTAAATACTGAACAATAATAAATACCTTTTTGTTTGCTTTTGCTACAATGTCATTTTAATGCACCCAGGCATGGGGTTCCCATCTCCTCTGTGCGGAGCTCCAGGAAGCTTGATCTCACATTTAAGAAAGTTTCTCTGATACAAGACTAATTTACTTATATTTTCTGTTTAGCTCAGTCCTGTCTTACTGCTCAAGAATAATCTATACCAGATCTTAGGCAGAGCAATAGAGCTTACATTGCTCAAACACTAACATGGAGAAAACAAAATCTGCCTCAGTCACTCTTCGGCAAGAATTTGCCTAAACCTTTCTATTTAAGTGGACTTCCCATGCACTTTAGAGGTTTAAATCCCAACAACCTTTTCCAACCTTTAGAGAGCACTGAGGCACTACTCTGACAGAAGCAGTTTCAGAACATGGTGAACTTCCATTTCTGGAGTTGACTCCTGTGGAGGAGGGGGTTGAGAAGAGGGCTCTGCTCTTGTTATTACTCAGACCACGTTGACCAGAATATAGAAATGATTGGTCTGTCTACATAGCAGTCAAAGAACCTACTGTTTCTCCCATACAGCAGTTTTATTCTCCTTGCACTGGGCAAGTGCTGTCAAAAATAGCAAAATACATAGAAATCAGTCAGCCATTCTTTTTCTAATATATCAAGAAAACTTGTCTGTGTGTTTTACTGGTAGCTGAAGGGGGGAAAAAAGAGAATAGGAGAAAATGGTTGACACAGTCAAAGAATTTGAAAAAAATTTCCTGGAAGCAAGGACACATTCCTCAGTGCAGGACTGGCTGGGTGTTTGGACATGTAATCACCTAACATCTTGTATTTATTTGCCTAGATGTACTTACATATATTTACATACTGTGCACAGATGCATAAGAAAGCATATGTATTTATATACTCATGTATAGATCTGTACTGGTAGGTACTAAAGGCATATGTATGGGTTTATACACATTTGTAAACAGTTCTTGCATGAACTCTACTGTATGTGTGTACATGCCTACTCATCTCCTCATTTGTGACTTCTAGGCTATGCTGCTGTGATTTAACCCTAGCCAATAACACAGTACCACACAGCTTGGGGAGGAGGATCATAATAAAAGGAAAAATCGGTAAGCTGAGATAAGAATGGAATAATAATAATAATAGTAATGATGATGATAATAATAATAATGAAGAAAAAGGAGACAACAAAGGAGAGAGGAATAAAATCCAAGACAGTCCAGTAATGCATCACCCACTAACTGATGCCCAGCCCATGTTCATCCAGGACAGTAAAAGCAGCATTAGAAGAATGCACATCATCTGCATGCAGATCCCCACATTCTGTTCTTATGCAGCTCTGTGACCAACAAACTGCTTGGTATTCTGGTAACTGCTATCCTCTTCCCCTGAAAGTAGCTCACAAAGCAAGAGCACACCTTATTATTGAAACACTGTGCTGGTTTGAGCTGAGACAGAGTTAATTTTCTTCACAGTGGCTGATATGGGGCAGTGTTTTGCATTTGTGCTGAACACAGTGATGGTAATTTAGAGATGTTTTTGTTATTGCTGAGCAGGGCTTACAAAAAGCCAGGACCTTTTCTGCTTTTCGTACTGCCACACTGGTGAGGAAATTGGGAGGAGGCACAGCCAGGACAGGTGGCCCCAAGTGCCCAAAGGGATACTCCAGGTAATGTGACATCATGCTCAGTATAGAAAGTGGGGGGAAACAGGAGGAGGGGAGGGATGTTTGGAGTGATGGTGTTTGTCTTCACTGTTACATGATGGGGCCCTGCTCTCCTGGAGATGGCTGAACACCTGCCTGCCATGGGAAGCGGTGAATCTATTCCTTGTTTCACTTTGCATGCATGCATGGCTTTTGCTTTTCCTATTAAATTGTCTTCATCTCAACCCACAGGTTTTCACAGTTTTGCCCTTCTGATTCTCTCCCACCCTGCTGATGGCTGCATGGTGCTTGGCTGCTGGCTAGGGTTAAACCATGACAAACCACTCAAGGATGGAGTTACCATTAGAGAAAAGACTGGTGGAGGTGAGATTACACCAGAATCTTTTTGACTGAAAATTCAGCCTTTCCACACCCTCCAGTATATTCAGAAGTAGGATATCAGTTCAGAAGATGCAACTAACTTTGCTGTGCATGACATAGGACTGTGTGCTGAATGGGACGTTGCAGAACCTAGCCATGGTCCTTCATACATTTTTTTTTCTTTCATACTGTCATGGATCAAACCTGAAGGAAGCCCAGACAAGGGAGGAGGCAAAGAAAATGACAACAGGGGCTTATAAGTGAAATATTTCTAATGCAGACTATTCTGGATTTGGTACATTATCACCTACAGTCCTGTTCCAATTCCAAATAATTCAATGTCAGCTCTGATTATTGTACTATCTCAAAAAGGCAATGAAGAAGGAAAAAAAAATACAACAACCACATAAAAAACCCATGAGCTGAATATTAAGAGGTAAATGCTGAAAAATACATTGTTAGAGAATATATGTTCAATACATGATGCTTCCCAGCATCACTGTGTCCTGCCATTCCCAGGCAGTCATTGTTCACATTTAAGGCACTCAAAAAGAGAGCATTAATGGTGATAGCTATGCCACACTGAAAGTGCTGCTGTTTTCTACACTAGAATTTTTTTTTCTCTCTTTCTTTCCCTATGGCAACACACTTGCATTTTTCAGCTACCCCATACTTCCCCATTTTGCTTTGGGAGCAATATAAATAGTAAACAAAAGAGGCAAGTTATTTCTCTAACTCCTCAGTCATTCTGTCAGTAAGGTCTGTATGGTTTTATAACACAATTTCTTTGCCCTTCAAAGCACAAGAATCTCATACTGTTCTGGCATCTACAAGCCTCATACCTCTCACTGCAAACCCATCATTTGCATGCAGGTCTATCAACAGGTATTACTAAGGGTAAGAATTATTTCCCAAAACCTTCTCAAAGGAAAGATGGGTTGCAGACATCTGTCCCAGATCCTATTAGTCCCTCACAAAGCCACAGAAGTTCAGAAGCCAGAGAAGAGAAAAGTTCTCAAGTTCTCTGCTGTCTCTGCACTGTGCTACAAATTTGTTTTGTCCTACATAGGCTAACATGCCCCTTAAAGGCAGATCATCAGCCTCTTGCCATTTTCCTCCTTGCTTACATAGAAGTATTAGACCCTGAAAGTCAAACCCTGAAATTAATTTGAAGCAAGAAAATAAACTCCCTCATGTCAATCACATCCTGCACACTTGGCTTGCGTGTTCCTGTAAGTATAAGATGCATGGTCACTGCCTTCTAAAACCAAGTTTCATTTTGCCAGACTGAACATAAAACTTATGTCACTAAAGCAACATTACTATTACATTAACTCTACTATTGCTATTGATTATTACATGTTGAAGACACTGGTGTAGACAGTAAAGTGAGGAGGTTGCAAACAGCAAGTGAGTTTCCACTGACATGGAGAAACATAAGGATCATCCTGTACCATCAATTATCAAAAATTTAGAACTGCAGGCTTATTTTAATGGATCTCTTGCATCAAAAAAAAATTCAGGGCAAGAAGAGGAAACACACCAACAGGTATATTTTTCTTTGAGGTTTCTTCTAATTTTATGGAAGAAGTGTTATAAGTAAAGCTTTCCAGGTACCAGAGAGACAGACTAAGGCAGCACCCTGGGGAAAGTGACACTGCCCAGAAACTTTCAGTCCTACCTCGACTGAACTACAACCACAGAGCAACCTCCAGGTACTATAAAACAGTCACGACACCTACGGTGGTTTTTTGGAAAAGAACAACAAGATAGCTAAATCTCAGATTACTTATCACTTGACATGCATATAATATATACTTAGACACATTAGTGGAGTTCAGGCCATTGCTAGATTATAGATTCAGGATCAAAGACTGTAAGCAACTCTCACACAATGGGAACCGTATCTAAGCCTTCCAAACACTGACTATGAAAAGAGCATGCATGCCTTGCTGCATAACCAATTGAACACGAAATGGCTTTGTAAAGCAGTTCTGAAGAAGACTAATTGTGATTCTTCATTGTCAAAGTACAAAACTATCAAGAAAGGACAGACAAAAGACACTGATTATATATATAGTGCTAGTGAAACCATTTCATAATACTGTGGCCTGTGATCTTGCCTATGCATTAAAAAAATATGTTAAAAACACCAAAGAACCCCTTAATCCTATACTATACTGGGTGAGCTATGAATGAATTCCATCTATTTCACCCAAAGGTAGGATACAAGCTGACCCAAATCTACATGCTGCAGGGATCTCCATCTGACAGAAGAGATCTGCTTTAGTTTAGGAGATAAAAGCATAATGATACTGCCAAATCACAACTATTCAGGTTGGAACTAATGGACAATGTTTCCTAATGATCCAATGAAAAAAATTAAGTCTTAAAATCAATATAGGATGCACTAGTGTTTAAAAAAAATGTTGCGTCTTGATACAAAAGTCCATCATTACACCAAGATGGCAATCATCTGTTTAAAAAGTTCAGATTATATAATTTATGAAGTATGCAATATTTTTTCTCTGTTAGATATAAATACTTGAAGAACCTAAGTGTTTATATCACAAGAAGATGACAAAGTATTTTGCAATCCATGAGAATAAAAGAGGATGTTGATCAGCTACCAGGAATAAATATGCTTTATTTTTAATTTCAAAGACTTGGGTCACTTGCTCCAATTACTTAAAAGAGCTGAATTAGGAGATTTATGATCCATTGGGGTTTATTTTTAATCTTGAAATAACAGAAAGATAACAGAAGAATAAAAGAATGATAATGTTGTGTGAATGTTTTAAAAAGCCAAACAGGACAAGATGTATAACCGTAAAAGGGTTTAGCCTGGAGGAAACATCAGCCCTGGAGGAAATAGCACAACAGCTTCTATCTGAAGTGCTTAATAAAAACATTAAAGGAGAGGAATACAATACTTACTATCATTAGACGTTCCTGTGTAAAAGGAGCTTCTATCAAATAAATCTGATATAAATTGAATGACAATGGTGAAAGTACAGATGGAACATTTTTTAACGTATGTGGCTGAACACCAGAAGACAGCTCTGCTCAAATTAACAGCATACAAGAACAAAACAGGATGTAATGATAGATAGATTAAATAGATAGATAGATGGATAGACAGACAGAGAGGATAGATAGATAGATAGATAGATAGATAGATGGATGGATGGATAGATAGATAGATGGACAGACAGACAGATCACCAGTCCTCAGCTGACAAGTCTCACAAAGTATTTGTCAGTGGGGTAGCATTACTGATAAGAGGTATTTCAATTGCACCATAAGAATCTATGTTTCATGCAATAGTATTAAATATTTTATCAATTACCCAGAAGTAAATATAAAAAGCACTGAAGTTGGTACTTGAAGCTAACACCAAGTTTGGCATACCACTGAAGAACCTTAATGACATGTCAGTCATACAGAGTTATTCACAAACATGGAAGTCCAGACCCTTTCATTCCAAGCTTTTAAAACATTTGAATATTCAAATATATTAGTTTAATTTTTCAAAATATAAATAAAGGAAAGACTTGATTACAGCAGATAAAGGAAAACCACCAGATTTCTGAGGCATCTTTGTTGCAGTAGAAAACCACATCAAAAGAATCCACATTTAGGGGCCATTGTCAGACAAATTCCAAACAAGTTAAAGGCCCAATTGCTTTTGTAGTAGGAGTACTTGACCAACACAGTAACTTTAAAAAGAGGTTCAAATTATTAGATTTAATGTGGGGGACACAGGAAAAAGTGAGGCTTTATGTTTGTTGTTTATGACCAATCTGCATCCACATATAAGTGGGGATGAATAATCACCTGAAGGCTGAGCTAGCTGGGTATGGATGGGGGTTTTGGGTCTTAACACTCTCTGACATTTTTTAATGCTTATATGCCATGAATCAATTAGGAAGAGAAAATATGACTGTGTACTCAGTTTGAGTAGCAGGCATTTGTATTCTGCTGAATTAGGCAACAGATCAGGTGCTGTGTCCTGCTTTTTATTCCTAATCCTGCCACTTGTCTGTTTAATAACTTTGGCCAGTTTTTCACATGATTTGTTACCTGAGAAAGCTTTTAAATAACTAAGCAGTAGTATTACACGTATTACAATACATGTAATTCTCCAAATAATAATTCTTTTCAATTTAGTTGCTTTTTATTTTCTTATATATTTGCTGTTAAGTCTCCAGTACCCAAAATGCAAAGAAACCAAGGTGCAAAGAGAAGCCTTACTTGTCCTCAAGACATCTTCAGCACCAGTAAACAGAACACAGAAAATGACAGTCACAGTCCCATGGAGAGTAACTCTTTGTAGAAACGTTTCCAAGCTAATACACTGAAGGGAACAACGGCAATCCTGGCAGGAGAAGATGGACAAGGTGACCTGACAGATGTTTACTATTTCTAGTATCAATTATTCTCTAGGGTTTGTCCCAGTAGGGTAAACACTTATCATCCCTTTTTTACACAGCACCAGTCCACCTTTCTGAGGAAGGAAAAAATAGCTCCTTGGGTTTTAAGTCTCCTGGAAAAGACAACTCCAGACAAATTCAGTGCTCAGAAAAGAGGTCCAGTTGGGCAGTAATAAACTTTCTTAATAGTTATTTCCACAGTTACAGCCACAGGAAAAAAATACAAACGATCCGTTTCTGACCATTAGTCACAGATGGAAAAATCCTCAAATCCAAGTTAAGGTTTGACAGCTGTTTGCAGCTACCAGAGCCCACAGTGATCTGGGGAAATTTTCCTATTGGAAGTCTCCCTTCAAACCTTTACAAATATACCCATTCCATACATAGAAAGAACAACTTTAATGAAAGACAAATCCTTTACAATGCAGGTCAACAGAGTGCAAAACTGCTTCCAATATCCTCATTTCCAATCAATTGTTTTGGGGACCTTAATAACTACAAATGGTGAAAAAAGTTCAAGCTGTTTTGCACTTCCCTGCAAACATCTGGGATTCATCTAGCCCTCCTTGTTTTTGTTTTCATTTAAAGCAGCTTCCTCAAATGTAGGCTGCCTACACATATGAACACTTGTTTTCATTCAAAGGGGCATCATTACACCTCCTGCCAACATGGGACACTCCAACCTTTTCTCAACCCTTGTGTGTCTGTTCCTCCAGTTCTTCCTAACACATCTCACTTCCACATCAACACGTTGCTGCACAAACCTGTATGCCAAACTTCACACCAAACTGATTCTCTGCTGCCTTCCCCCTCAGCTGTGTACAAGCCTTCAGGAACACGACCTTGCTATGCAATACTTGCAATGAAGGGATTATGTGTACAATGGCCTCTAATGGGTTGTGACACACTGTAGTTAGTAGAAGGCAAAGCAAATAGAATATCAACTTTTAAATACTGCAGGGAGCCTAGAAATGGTGTGGCTGTGCCATGAAATGTTTAAACACAAAATTCTCCATATTGCATTGGATCAGTGTCCTATAACTGAAAACCACCTCCTCAAACACCGAAGCAAGTCTAACAGAGCATCTTTGTGGCAATACTGACGCATAAAACCATTTCACAGACTCCACTTATCTGGGACTTGTGAGAGTCTGCATGCAGAAACTTATGTCTTTGTATTTCATATACCATCAATTTCTTCTGTGATTTTTCCAGGCACAGTAACATCCCATGGCAAGGACTTTCATGACCTTAATTGCCATCATATTTCTTTTTGATTGTTCTGAAACCTGCCCTCTTTTGTCTTTTGAGCTTACACTTAGTCCCTGTATTCAAAAAGAAACAGAAAATACACTATGATTCCCCACACTTGTATCCTTTTTCTATCAGTTCAGTTACAAAGAGCCCCAGGCTGTACTGACAGTTCTTGTACAGAAGTCTCCCTAATGACCTTTGAGGATCTTTGTTGCCCCTCTCCCCTTTCTGAGATTAAAATAACAGGATGGCAATGTTATGTAAGGTTGTATTTAATGACATCATTCTATTTTCTGTTTCATTCTCATTTCCTTCCTAGAAATACATAATATTAGATGAGCTTACTTGCCCAATATTGACCACTGAGCAAATATTTTAAAACAATTATTTAATAAAACATCAGAAACAACTCGAAGTCCATCACTGTGCATGCCTAATAGGGATTCTATTCTCTCTCTCCCAATATAAACACCTCAATTTGTGTTTACACACACTTGATTTAATCTGCCTTTTTTTTGTCCAAACATTCAGCATTACTAGGTAACCCTCTGCAGTTCTGCAGACAATCCTCACCTGAAAATTGTCATATTGTCAGTAAAATGTATGTCATCTCCATTCACATCCCTTTCCACTCATAATTCCATGAATAAATCTTGAGACCTCAGCATGGATCCCAGAAGTCTTTCCACTAGAGCCCTCCCATGGGAACTATTTTGTGCATTCTGTTTATTCCATTCTGTTTTTCATCTTCCAACCAGTTCTTTCACTGTGCCCAGATCTTCTTTTTCTGCCATTACTTTTTCAGCTCCTGAAGAGGCTTTTTGGTGGGACACAGCACTGAAAGACTTTTGAAAGCTAGACTACATTTGCCAAAAGTCTCTTGCCCATACACTTATTGAGGCCTGAATAAAAGGAAGATCCTGGCTGAGACAGCTCAAATGCAATGCAGTACTATTCTTCAGTGCTTGCCACCACCAGCAAAGCTTGTCTGCTGCACTCCAAAGGAGTGAAGGCTGTGGAATGGTTATACGGGAGTGTTGCCACACAGCTGGTCTGCCTGGTATTTGAGGAGGCAGTTTTCAGATCTATGCCTTTGACATGGCTCTTCGCAACATCCTTCTGTCTAAATTAGAGAAATAAGGATTTAATGGATGGACTATTCAGGGGATGAGGAACTGGTTCAATGGTTGCATCCAAAAGGTCAATGCCTCAGTGCCCAAATGGAGATCAGTGACAAGTGGGACTGCAACTGTTCAGTACCTTCATCAATGACACAGACAGTGTCATCAAGTGCACCTTCAGCAAATTTGGAGATGACACCAAGCTGAGTGGGGCAGCTGACAAACCTTGAAGAATGGGATACCATCTAGAGGGATCTGTGCAGGCTCAAGAAGTGGGCTCATGGGAACCTCATGATGTTTAACAAGGTCAGCTGAAAGCCCTGGAGCAGGTGCAGAGAAGAGCCACAAAGATGAGCAGAGCAAAAAAGCACCTCAATTATGGGGATGGCCTGACAGAGTTCAAATTGTTCAGCCTGAGGAAGAGATGGCTCTGCAGAAACTTCATTGCCACCTTTTAGTACTTAAGGAGAATTTTTAAAAAAGACAGGGACAAATTTTTTGCAGGGCCTGTTGCAGTAGGACATGGTCTTATAGTTTTAAAGTAGAAGAGGGTAAATTTAGACTGTATATAAGAAAGGAATATTTGATGATGAGGGTGGTGAGGCACTGGCACAGGCTTCAAGAGAGGTGGTAAGATCCCTGTAAACATTCAAAGTAAACATTCCCTGTAAACATTCAAACATGCATGGGGCTCTGAAGAGCCTGATGCAGTAAAAGATGTCTCTGCTCATTGCAGAAGGGTTAGATTAGGTGACCTGTAAAGGTCTCTTCCAATTCAAACCATTCAATGATTCCTACCAAAAGTTGTCCTCATACATACCAAGTTTTTCCCTTAAACTTCAGTTGCAAAACCAAAGAGGAGACCAACATTTAACTGCCTTCCCCTGCTGGATGCACAGGCAAATCCAGCCTCCAGGAGAAATGTAGAAACAGCTGGAATCAAGTTTTTAAAAACCATCTGTGGTTTTCACACAGACACAAAACTCATAAGAAGGGATTGAAGTGCTTTATAAAATGCACTTGATGTCAAAGCTGTCCTTTGAATTATTAATGCATAACTTTTAGTGAAGTTCACAATAAGATGAAAGTTATTAACCTAATAAGTTACATGCATAATTAATTTCTCCTATGATATATGATTTGTGAAGTTGTAACCAAATGTGTCACAGGGGTTGTAAACATGAAAACTAGCCTGAAGCCAGAAGAGCTAAGCATATGCTAATTAGAGAACATATGAGAAATACACAGTAAAAAAAAACTGAGAAGAGAGAGGAAGTGACAGCACTGCATATCTATGTGGTGTACTAGTGTCAGTTGTGAATAACAGGAACCAGGCTCAGACAAGGAGGGAGAAGCAAGCACACCAAACCAAAGCAGAATGGAGACATCCAGTGTTCTTATTATCTTAGATGAGGCTACTTTAGGACAAATCAGCCCTGGAATATAAACTGGGGAAATGGAGGAAAGTGCTCAGCGGACAGCTTACTTTGTTGTCTGAACACTGAAGCTGCAGAGGAAGAACCCATTCTTAAATATGAAAACGATATACACTTTCTTAGAGCTTTGCTTTGTAACCAATTTTAATATTGTGATTGACTGTTCGACCACCATCTGGACAAAATAAATAAAGTGGGCATACCCAGTAACAGCTTCTACTTGAGAGAGATAACAAACACAACAGCCTTGTCCTTTAGAAGTGGCAAGCCATCACAAGGATCCTGGTTTATCAAACTCTTCAGAAAGCTTTTCCCTTTGCTATACATGGTTTTCCTTACAGCTCTTTACATCCTTGAGAAGGATGATATGGTAGTCCCCCTCCTTTGGGAGGCTACAACCAGCATTCTGTTTGGTCAGTCACCAAAAGGGGTTATATAGGGCAGCTGTAGAAATACACACATGGTCATATCAGCAGCATGAGGAGAACAGATTTCACTTTAGCATCTCCCTGGCCTTCTCAAGAAAAACTGTTGTTCTGAAGGCAGCCATAAAACAGGTAATAGACTGTGAACTGATCTTATTAGTTAACTGTCTATTTGTTGGGAAGCTGTCCTAGCACCACTGAAGTTGAAACACAGGCTTGAAACCCATGTTAGAGGTATGAGAGAACTGTCTCCTACATAACCAGAATAACCACCTCCTCTACATCCCCTCAGATAGTAGCTATATTGAGTTTATATTAGCTAAAACCAAGTACCAAACCTCTAGAGCTCTGCTGTGCTTTTAAGTCAGCGGTAAACAATATGAGGGAAACACCTTGCTTCCCCATTTTGCTGCCTATGCAGTAATCTTGCCAGAGACTAGGAAATATTTTGTCATCAGAGCCTGGTCCAGATTGTTCCAGTGCTTTGGCCAATCCAGCTGCAAACATGAAAATAACTATTCTGTCCTCCTAGCATTTCACAGCAATGTTTCAGTCACCTAAAATGTCTTGAATTTCACAGCCAGATCTTTTCTCTGACAGAAGTTCAGAAAGCATCAGTGTAGCTATGGTCACATCTGTTCAGGGCTTGAAAGCCACTGGAACACTTCTCAAAAAGAAAACAAACTGGAAAAGGAACACTGGAAGGCAGCTGAGAAGCAGGATCAGAATGGTATGGACTTGAGCAGCCTTCTGAAAAATCCCTGGCTTCATTCCCTGTTGCTGCTGCTGCCTCATGTCGGTAAGTGCCTGCAAAAGCAGATGGTCCGCCTACCTCCTGCCCCAATCAGGGGAGCATCTTGCCTCTGGCTGGCATCTCACTGCATTCAGCTATAGTAAAAGAGGGAAATCTCAAGGACAACCAATCCAGCCAGGATGTTCTGCCAAGGTTGCTGTTCCTAGCTGAGGAAATAGTCCTCCCAATTTTTCTCAGCTAGAAAGAGAGAGAGAATGTACACACACACCCCCACCCCCATTATCCTAAAGCCCGCAGGTGCCAGCAATCCAAATAAACGTAGAGCAATTAACAGAATTAACACAGCTTTAAATAGCTTGGCACACCAGATGTGGACTCCTAGCAGGGTTCTATAAAATGTAAAGTTATTACAGATAAAACCATTAATCATCTGTTCAGAGACTTGTTCTAGATGCAAAACCCATTTCACTTAAAATGGCTAATAATCAGAAAGAAAGGCAGAGATTTAACACGAATGATTATGCCATTCTCCAGCCCCATTTCCAAATGCCATTTTTCATCTCTGCCACATTCCCAAATGTCTGCGTTCCCTCTGCTTGCTAATGCTGATACAGTAAGAATGCTTTGCAGGCATCACTCACAATTACCTCTCAGAGTGCTAGAAATGAGACATCACCTCTCAGCCTCTTCCATTTTGGACAGAGGAGGTTAGCGACTCGCACACTATGCATTGCTCCTTTCCTGGATGCAGTTGTTACTGTTCACTTGTGTGTCATCAGCCCCATGCAGCTCACAGATAACTGATGCTCACCCTGATGAATTAGGTGTTGAACTGCAAAGATTTGTGCTTAGAAAATATGAGCATTTGAGTTTTCCCCCTTCTGGCAATGTGAACTTACCAGTAGGCACTGTATGCAATATAACAATCCCCCTAAGACTCCCTAATACCTACTCAAATAACTCCCATTTGCTACATCTATGTCTAGATAGCTACAGGAAGCAGGGCTCACAGGCTGACCCTAATTCACCTTTCAGCTCTGATGCTACCATTTCTAACACTTCCACTTATGAAGACACAGCCCAAAGAGCATTAAACCCTGTAAGTAGAAATTCAGAGCTAAAATTGCATCCTTCCACATATCTATATTAATCCCATTGATTTGGTTAGGAATCTAGATACATACACTCTTGATTCCAAGTGAATAAATGAATTCTAACTGTGCTGTTTGAAAAAGGGGGGAGACAAAACAATCCTAAAGCATGAAGATTCAGTGCAACAGATGACATCAACAGAAGTAGACCAAAGCCAGAGAGCAGCAATGACAAAGAACTACAACCGAGAGCGTATCAGAGACTCCACAGAACCTGCTTGTATAATATCAAGCCTGCTGCTTTTTCCATGCAGTTCAAATGGCAAATGCTGCCCATCAGCTGCCTGCCCACTCCTGTACTCCCCACATTTGACAGCTGGCTCACTGCTACAGAGGAGCTGGCCCTGGGAGGGGCTGTTCAGCCCACTCACTCAGCATTCAAACTTCATCATCCTTTCCTGCCTCCCTTGCAGCACAGCTGGGCAGCCTGGGTTTCCGTGGTGGGTAACAGCAGCTCAGCCTTTCCCCACTGCTCACAATACATATGCACATTTATAGCAATACTCCCGTCTTCAGGGTCAGTGTTATAGGTTGACACAGTTTGGTTTTCAGTTAAAGTGGAAACAGTTCTTGGTCAGGACCTTGGAACTGTTTTGAGACAGGCACCTATCAGAGTTCGTTTTTAAATATTGACACATTGTTTGACCGCTGAGGAAGCTAGCTGCGACTTTGAGAAATACCCATATAAATTCTGAGTGAGTCCAAGGCAGTCCCTGTCCTTTCCGGCCAGCAGAGCAGGTAAACCCGGCCCAGCAGCAGCTCCGGGGAGGAGCAGCCAGGCCCTGCTGCCTCCCCCGCTTGGGAGGAGGCGGCTCCGGCCTGGCCGTGCCTCCAGGCCCGGGTCTGCCACTGCCCGTCAGGCGGGGCAGCGGCCTGGACGGGCTCCATGGCTCCCGGAGGGGAGGGGAGCTTGGCTACCCCCGGAGCCAGCCCTGGGAGGGAGCCGGCTGAGCCGGGCCCCGATAACAACTCTGGGCCCAGCTGGGCCGAGCCCAGCCCGATTTGCCAGCGAGGGGTGGGCATGGCCCCCTGTCTCCCCCCTCCTACTCCACTGACTCCCAGGCAAAGAAGAAAGGAGGGAGAAAGGGGAGGAAGCCACTGCTGCCCAGCAGAGATCACACAGTGACCGCAGGCCTGGGCAGATTCAACCCTTTCTTAGCAACATGAAGCTTTCAAAGCTTAACTCTTCCTTGAGAGAGCAGAGACACGGGCAGAGTGAACACAGAGAAGACCCAGCATGAAGTCAGAGAGAGAGAGTGAAGGAAGGATGGAGGAGTTGCCTGCTGACTGGACTTCTTATAGGGACATGGAAATGAACTCTATATGTTGATTATCCTTTTAATCATGGGGGACATATGCATTTGTGGAGATTATTGTTTGTTTGTGGATTTAAGCAAAGGTATTTGTGAAGGACTGAGTGAATATTGAACTAGCAGCTATGATCCCATGAGATGTTTGAACAGAGAGAGATGAGAAGCCCTTTGTGCCAGTGAAGAAGTGAAGAGACATCTCTGTTCCTTGTGATGAAGAATCCTTTGCCTCTGGATTGTTTATCTTTAAAAGGTGACACCCCAGTATGCCTGAGTTCACATGACCCATAAGCAGCTTGGGAAACTGCTAATGGGAAGAAAGGTCAGAGGAGTTGCAGGAGCAAGTTTTATCTGCAGGCAGATATTTCTGTGACAGTTAAAACCCACAAGAGAGCTGTTTTAGGTTGTCAGTGGGATCCATGACTCTAAGAGACTCCTTCTCCTAAAGAAGTAATGAAAGACTATTTTTCAAATAGTGAAACTGAAAATCACAAGTTATCCCTGTGTTGCTTGTGGAAAGGTGATCAGTTTGTGGGGAGAAAAGTTTTGAAAGTTTTATTTTCTGGTCTTTTTTTTCCTTTAGCGTGTGTTAATAAATCTATCTGTTTACCTTAAGTTGAGCCTGTTTTGCCTTTTTCTCCCAAATTCTATCTCACAGAGGGGAAAAGAAAGTAGACACAAAAAACCATCACAAATTTGGGTGCGTTGGCTGGGAAATGAAAAATTGGTGAATGTGAAACTACTACAGTCAGTCTGCTGCTCCCAAAGAGGTGAAGTAGCTGAAAGTGCCTGTTTAATAGACATGTATAAAACAGAACAGCCTTGCAACTTTTCTCATGTAGTTTTATTTATATTAGTGTACGGCAGTCCTGACTCTCCAAAACTACTCTCATTTGTGTTTCTGCCTGACAAGATAAGGATGGATCCTTAGCAATCTCTATAGTGCAACATAACGAGCAACAAATAAAAATATATCTTCTATTTCTTTTCAAACCAAGAGTTTACTGTTCTCAGTGGACTACAAAGCCAAGTAAAGCAAAAGAAGCCCATTAACTTTCAGTCCAAGATGAGCACATCAGACTTTGGACAGCTGAAGTTAAGATCACAGCTTGAATTAGGATGGGCCCACATTTGGCTAACAGCATCTGAGAAAGACAGTCAGAAATCCTTGCCAGAGCAATCACCAGAGTGTCACCACTGCTCTGTTGATTACTTTGGACTCAGCTATGTTTGTCTATCAATATATCCTGTCTTAGTTTGTTCAGTCTTAAGTTGGTAGAGATTAGGCCACATATTTTTGTAAGGATTTTTGCTTTACTACTGAGTAGTTACCAATGAACTTTATTATATGCACCAAACACAGGCTATATTGCTTTGTTTTAGCTCCATAGATGCTCTTTAGCTTGTAAGTATGGTGGCAGTACATAGTTCAAACAGCCCTGCAAAAAGAAACCTCTTATACCTCATGCATAGAAAGATCCAGTTTCTATGTTTGCTCATCACTGCTTGCTATAGAAGGTATGCTCAATGTACATACATACTCTATTATTCAGACTTGGGCTATTAATTACTTTTGTAAAATTTCTAATAGTGCAGTAAGTTTAGGAGTCCAATGCCACTGAATGGTTGGTATGTGAGTTATCCTTTAAATTAATCCTCAAGAAAATACGTGTGTTCAGCTGACCCAGAATGTCTACAAGATGCTGTTTGGCTACTGATAGGAGTTCCAGAGAACAAAACACTACATTATAATAAATGTGACTTTAACACGAACCTGTTGTTTTGTTTTTTTTTAATTTGTGAATAGAATTATGAAAAACAAACAAATAAAACAAAACAAAACAAAAAAACCCCACAGGTTTTTACTTCTAGATTCATTATGGCTGTAGGATTCTACAGCCTTTGCTATATGAATTGCATTAAAGAAAGAATTTTAGGAGCCTAGAGTTTTCTTCAGTATACAGTTGATAAAATAACATCTCCATCTTCTGTCCCAAAGCTAAAAATTCAAAACTCAGTTCCTGTCTTTGGACTTCCCATTTTTTACTAATTGAAAAATAATTCTGGCACTTCGTTTTCATACTCCATTCACTAAAGATTGATTTCATAAATCAATTTTAATTTTTTTTTTCCTGCTTAACTGGAATACTTTTCAAGAATATATGAGATGAGTATATTTTCTGGTCATGAGTATATTACTCTTCCACTTTTCTATGTATCCAGAAACATTTGATGAAAGAGATTGTTTGTTGCAAAATAACATCAGCTAACCTCAGTTATTGATCAGTCATTTAATATCATTATGCCAGCAAAGCTCCTGTTATGGATGCATATAAGCCAAGGTAACCAAGTTCTTTTCTGTGTTATGCATGAAGCAAGGCAATAACGCTATCAGAAACCTCACTTTGGTAGAGTAGGCAAGGGCTAAGCTACATAGGGAACAGAGGCTTTGAATAACCCCTTAGCTAAAGCTGCAGCTAATACAGAAATATGAAATGTAAACCACGACCTAAGCTTATAGGCCTTACCCAATGAGAAAGCACTATGATATTTCCCTCCCCATCTATTGGTCTATTCAGAATTCTCTCAGTATCTTTCATCCTGTATTACTGCTCTCGATTTCCAAATGCCTCTGTTCCCACCTCAAAATTAAATCTTTCCAGAAATAAGTTGGGGTTTTTTTCTCAGTAGTTTAAGAATGTCATCATCAGCTACTCAAAATGCTGGCCTGTGTCTCCACTGTTTTATGTTGCTGCAACAGTGGTACTCAAAAACTTCATGAAGGCTTTGTGTTGGATGCTCTGCAGATGCACAGAGAAAATGACTGACATGCTTGACTCTCAAGACACACAGCGAACTGTGACAAGAGGAGACTGATCCACCACAGCAGCAGCAATGCAACTGGAAGTTTGAGAGTGAGAGGCAACCAAAAATTTTACAGACCTCTAGATACGGAATCTTAGGGTCATAATCATCATCCAGTCTGTCTCAGTGCAATCCCTCACACTGTTGGTTCTTGATACTCCTCTTATGCATTCCTGGGACTCTGTTAAGTCACTACTGTGGAAGGGGATCTTGGACACTCAAAAGGTTTTGGCCTTAGAGAAGGGCTCTTACAACTACAGCTTTCACTGTCTGCCTGTTTTCCTCTGCCTCCAGTTTCAGTCTTTTTCCTCTGCCTTCCATCTGCACCTTTAGTCTCCTCCCAAGTGTGACACTACAGTCAGAAAAACTCATCCCCCAACAGAAACCACATCATCACTACACATCAAACAGCCCTGAAAAAGACCTGGCTTGCAGATAGCATCTGAGATTTACATACAGCAACTCATGAACCATTTTGAAATCTGGCTCCTGGAAGTTAAATTGCAGACAGAAATGATCTAAGCTTTCACAGCTTTCTCCCATCACAGCCAGATGGTGCCTGACCCCTGTAATAATTTCTGCCATATTCCACCCATATGCAAGCCTCACTGCTTCCATCAAGCTGTTAGTACCAATCAACATTTTTCAGAATTGAGATTTTAATAAAGCACTGATAGAGAAATGTGAAGATTTCATAAATTCTCTCATGAATATCCATTCTACAGGGACCACCTTAGGCTCTTCTAAAGCATCTCCATCTGTACCATGTAAGTCTGCTCCAAGTAAATCAAATCTGAATGGCTGGCTCCCTAACCCCAGGAAATATTCTGATTCTCTCCCTTCCCTAGCAACTGGATATTGAAATACCATTTTGCCCTCTTTGCCCACACAGCTAAATTCCTACACACTTTCCATCTCCATCCTTGATTACTAAAAACTCCTCCCTGAAGCCCTTGATTACATGCAAAACACAACTGTTTCTTGTTACATCTTTCTTGTCCTAACTCCTTCTGGCCATACAAGTGCCATTCAACCCATTGATGGGGCCTTTTCCCTTTCCAGGTTCAGTCAGTACTTCTCCCTTTTTAACAATCACTATCTGTTAAAGCTCTGTCACACCTTCTCTGGCACCCATTAAAATTATTTCTGCTCAATTGTCTCAAGATGTGTTCCTGTATCTTCTCCTATCCCATGTCTACATCTGGTTTCATCCATGATAGGAAAAACACCAGCTTCCCCCCGATTTCCTCTAGAATGATTAATCTCTAAGAATGATGGTCCAAAAAGCCTTAGATTCTATGCAATTACAATGCAATGCTTGTATTTCATGTCTGTGTACTACCCTATTTGTATTTTTGTATGACCATTTTCCAGTCTTGTTGCCTCACTACAGTGCCAGGTACACTGCAACACTGCCAGGATGGCTATGAAGAAATGCAAAACAAACATGGCTCACCACAGAGGGAAATCTTTAATTCCAATGAAAACAGAGGAAAACTCCCAACCTGAACTACACATTAAATACTTGTATTCATGATTTGGATACATTACTGCTAGCAACTTATTGGAACCTTTTCACTCAAAACCTGTAGCCCCAAAGGAAAGAAGAGACATGAGAATAGAAAGGAGGTACCATTAGGTCAGAAATTGTCTGGCCTAAAGAAAACGTTATCTAGATAATTAGATAAATTTTAGGAAATACTGTATAGATACTATAGCAGAGGAGCCCTCAGACTCTTAGTTCCTTCTCAGGGACACATTCTCAGACACTCCAATTCCTTCTAACCAAGGCATACACTCTGCTCACATGAAGTACCTCCCCTGTGAGAGCTGCCCCTCCTCTTCCCACCAGGCCCTGCTGAGTGGAGCACTCTTTCCTGCTCTGAAGGGTCACTAGAGATGGTCACTAGGCACTCTGCCCCCTGCCACTTCACCACCTGCATGTCAGCTCAGAGGAAGTGGGAAGGCAAAGCACCACTCAAGGAACTTTCTTAGCCCTGACATGAGCAAATTTGTTGGTGTACTCTCAGACTGATGCAGTTTAGATGAAACACAAGAGCTTACAAGGGAAAGGCTGAAAGTTTCACCTCAAAGTCTGCATAAATCCCTTTACTTTCCTGGGAAAGTGACACATCCCTAGAGGCAGTCTTGAATGAGTGCAGAGACCATTCTGCTTTAACACCTTCAAGAGATCAGTACAGGGCTTGGCAGGAATTCACCACCATTACAAGCAGTGCAATCCACTCAGGGGTGTGCTGTGCCTCTGGTAACAGGCAATTACACAGCTAGGACTTCATTATGAAAGAAGAGCTTTGCTCTTCTAGAAAGCATAAACTGAAAGAAACAGTATTTGCTATTAGTCTGCCCTACCCCCTCATCTAACTCTCTTAGCTTAGAATATTTTTGTTAAAAATCCAAGCTCCTCCAGTATGAGCTAATGAGAGACTGAACATCCTTTTTGGCTATGGAAGTAAAAAATGTAAGCTTAAAACATAAGCCATAGGGATTGATTTATGAAATACATTGACAAGCTTCACAGAAAGCCAAGTAAAGTTTCCCACAGCCAGTTCTGGAACCAGACACATTTTAAATTAGCAAGCACTGCACTAACCCAGTTCTGCCTCCTCCAGGATCAAAGCTAGCTGAAATCATTACTCGACCACTACTATACGTTGGTTGCTTTTAAGCAGACTATAGCTCTAAAGCAGCCATCAAGTCAAGACATCTGCTCAAAAACATCTCCTGTCATTGCCTAGTCAAGTGAAGATTACAAAGCACATTCTGATTATGTGTTTTGTTCCTCTCTTTCTTAAGTGGTTGCTTGGGTTTTTATTCTCACAGAACATTATGAGCCTGGGATGACTATGTTGCTGGCTCTTAGCACATTGTGCAAGCTAACAGAATACAAATGATTATATAAATAATAAAGCTGCTGAAGATTTTCTTGTCACTGCTTTCTTAGCTCCATTGGCTTGACTTAAAGCACACATAAAAATGGCCTCTGCTAAGTGTTATGTTCATAGCATCCATAAATAAAATTAAGATCCTGATTTAAAGAGACACTAAGCTGTATCTCCTCCTGATTTCAATCAAACTGGGATGCTCAGCACCTAGGAAAATCGGGCCCAAGGCTCTATAGGTGTAACCAGAAGGATTTGATCTCTGTATGGCAGCTCGTATTGAAGCAATAAAGATTCATTTCTTATACAAGATGCTCACACACCCTTCTCTAGCATATATAGATCTGTTTAATCCAGAGGTGAGGCAGGAGAGCAGCTTCAGACCCCCACAACTCTTCCTCACATCAGAGGCCTGGCACATAACATACAAACCCTGACACCACGAGTCAAGCATCAGTGGGATGATAACTTTCAAGGCAATTTAAAGCTAGAACAACATCTAGCTCAGCACTGCTGCTTCCATGACTCCTGTATAAGCTTTTTATAACGCTTTGTGGATACATCAATATCTGCATCCCCATTAGTGAAAATCACAAATTGCATTAGAAGAGAGAAGAAAAAAGATGACTGCAAGACAGCATCAAAACTAAACTGTACCAAGTTTGCGATTGGGACGGAACTCATCTTTTAACTTTTGTTTTGGGGTTTTTTTCCAAGGATCACTTTTCTGGTTCCTGCTGCTAGCCAGTCAGTCCAACCTCTATTATCCATGTGTGAATTTTCTCAGTGCTGTGGATTCACTACGTGACAACTGCAGCCAGCCAGATTAGGACAACACAGTTTTCAGAACCAGCTAGCTCTTCCTGACCAATGCAGCCACTCAAGTGCACAGATTGAGCAACCCAGTGTAAGGACTTAAAGATCATAGTTGCCTGTCTCAAATACTGTTAAGGCCACAGAATGACTTAGCCATGAGATGAGCACAGAATGGAGTGACAGGATAGTGCTAATTCCAGGCAAAGGTGAGATTTGGTCAGCACATCCTGGGTAATGCATCCGGACAAAACTTCCCACTGTGGCAAACTTTGTAAAGAAGCAACTGCTATACATATCACTGGTCAAACAAAGATCACCCTGAGTTTTGGGACAAAAGGCATCTATGACCACTGAGGGACCCTCCCACCTCCCAACCCCTTCCCCCAAATGCCTCCATGGATACAAGGAACTTGGACTGTAAATTAAGCCACCATGACCAGGAACTGGAGATAAGATAGAGGTGATTCCATGGCCAAGTGGTGTCTCAAGCATAGGGGGAGGTAAACGAAGCTGTGAGAGGAGAATGTATAACTCATTATGGACTTAAAGAATGAAGAAATTATGGGCCACAAGGAAAGCAACTATGCTGAATCAGCTTGGACTGGGCAAAAGGTAATTCTGTCAGGAGGAGATTGCAACCACTGATTCACAACCCACCAACTCAAGAAACCCATCAACTAAAAACCCAGAAAGACCAAGCATGGGACTAATTAACATTAGAAGTGAGAGAATCATTTAACCAGTAGAATAGAATATATGTGTAACCAATGAGCATTAATTCCTTTGTTTGCAAAGATATATAAACACGAAAAAGTATTGAGTGACCTCAGCCCCCCCCCCACTGAGAAGCCCAGAGTGAAGAAGGACCAACGAGAGGCCACTGGATGCATGGGAGGTGACTATCTTCTGTTTAATCTCTCTCTTTTCTCCTTCTTTCCATTTCTCTACCTCACATTTTATGGTTCAATAAAATCCAAACTATTGACTTCAGCATATGGTTTTATTTGCACTTTAGTTCAGGGAGAGTCATCTCTCAGTAATCCTATCAACACACTGTACACCTCATGTCCACTTGCACATGATTGTCACACCTCCCTCACACCCTCATGCTGCATTCTCCCTGCAAAATTTACACTTTTTACTCTACCTTCAACTTTCATTTTTCTGTTTTATTCTATTTTTGTATCTTGCTGGAAAATTCAGATCTAACTATACTCCCAGATGAAATCCAGGACCTTAAGAACTATTCTCAATAAGCTTGTGATTATGATCTTTTTATCTCAAAATGTTACTTAGTAGTCAAAGCCCATTTGTCTTTTTGTAATGGCTGTTGCCTAAGTACCTAGAAGGTAGTAATACTTTCTTCTTAAGGGCTAATAGCTTAGAGAAGACACCTCTCCTACTACCATGAGCACATTTTTCTGTAATCCAAGCACTAGAAGTATATTCTGCCCTTAAGTTCATGAGTTTTCCAGCCTTCTGACCAGCTGAATGACAAGTTTGTCTTTGCAGAGGTGTTGCAGTTATCAGTATACAATTAGGCACCAGGGAAGGAATTGATTGTGTAAGGCAGGAAAGAATGAAGACTTTAACAAATCAAAAGCACAGAGAGAAGAATTAATTTGAAATAGTTACCTCTTTGAGGCAGCCCATGAAGTTATTGCTTACTGGAGACCCAGGTAAATCAGCAGTACTGGGGCTCCCTCCCACATAAAAGAAGTCATCTGAGCCCAGCATGGTGTAGTCCTCCTGTGTGTAGCCCGTGGTGGTAAGGATGCCATCCACAGAGATTGTCACCTGTTTGAGGGACACAATGGACAAAGAAAATCCCAGCAATGACCTTACAATCCTGAACAGAACAACTTACCTCCCCTATAATTTTATGTCAGTTTTATTAAGGATTTTGTTGAGATTTGGTATGCTTTTTTTTTCTTTTTTTAGTTAAGTCGAGCTCTATTTTCTGGTCTGATTTTCCCACAGTGAAATGCTTCAGCATCTGCTTCTCCCCTTTCTGGTGCATCAGCACTCTCAGGCTTACCCAGCAACCTATACATCCAGATGCTTTCCTCTATTCAGGCCAGAAAATATAACTGTCCTTGAAAGACATTTCTCATATTAGCTGATTTTATGATTAATTAGAATTTATTTTAATGATTACAGTTAGTTATGGTTGTTAGTAAAAAAAAAAAAAACACTAATGAAGACGAGGTTGGTATTTTTTATTTTTTAAGTTTCTTTTGCTCACGGCACACTGACAATCATGCATTCAGGGGTGGGGGAAAGGGAACTCACTTTCAATACATTATGGATGTGCATGCCATGTACCTGCAGAGACACACACCCACCACCCACAAAAGAAAAAAAAAAAGAAAAAAAAATTTACAAACTAACCCGTAACTAAAATATAAGTAGAAATTAAATTAAAATAAAATAAATCAAAATAAATCAATCGCACACCAACAAATGTGATAGAAATAGATATGAGAAAGAAAGAAATACAAAGCGTGCACACACTGCACTTTGACATGTCATGCCAATATATTTGAGGTCCAGAAAGATGACAGGAAAAAAGCAGAATAGAGAGAGAAGGAGAAGAAAAAGGGAGAGAAAACAATTTCACACTTGCATGCAATAAAAAATAAAAATACCAAACAAATTACATAATAACAAAAAACTCAAAATGAAACAGAAATGTCCCCAAAATCTCTATCCACAAACACATGGAGGGTGAAGGGTGACAGAAGGAAAGGGTGGGAGAGGAGGAAGTGAACTTTATGTGTTTTTCTTAGATGTTGTTAGTGGTTGCAAGGGAAGATGGAGGAAAATAGATCGAGGCCAGGAGGAGACGGGCGAGTCACCAGACGTGGACATGCCATGCAGAGTGTGTACTGAAACAAACAACCGGCTGAGCTCCTGTTGGCCACGCAGAGAGAGGTCAGAGAGAGAGAAAGTGAGAGAGAGCGAGAAGGAGGAGGAGGAGAGAAAGCAGAGGGAGGGAAGTGAGGGAAAATCAGGAGAAAGAGGACAACTCTGGCCAGTTTGCCTGTAATAGCCATTGTCACAACAAAAGGGTGAGAGAAAAAGAGAGCCTTCACCACCACGGACTATAGGCCCTGCAATGGTTCTGATCCAGAAACCTTTAGAGTAAAAAAAAAAAAGCCAAACTAGAAGCCAAGAAAAAAAGCCAAATGAAACAAAGGCAAAAGAAAGAAATCTGAACTCAAAATCAAGGGACAAAAAACCCCAACAATTTATAACCAGAAAGGAAAAAAATAACTAAAGACAGAGGTGAAGAAAACAATGAAAGAAATGTCCAAACCCCATTTCCAGAAGAGCTGTGTTAGTTGCTTTTGGTGCTCATTTTTCTATTTAAAAAGGAGAAACAAAAAAAAAAAAAAAAAAAAAANGTTATCATTTTTTTTTTAAAAAAAAAAAAAAAAAAAAAAAAAAAAAAAAAAAAAAAAAAAAAAAAAAAAGGAAAGGGGAAAAAAAACATGTTTTCAATAAAATTAGAATAAAATTAAAGGAAGCTGTAAGTATAAAGGAGAGGGGGAAAAGAGCGGGTAAGGGGAGGAAAAGGCAGGTAACACACGGCAAACCCAAAAAAAGAGACAATAAGAATGATATCTACCAGACAATGTAGTTTGTTTACCATAGCGTGTCCAATGCCTGAGTGCTTTGCGGAAAAGGGGGAAGAAAGGAAATTAAAAAATCGTGAACAGAACGATTGTTAATTAAAATAACTAAAAACAAAGATGAGTCGTTAGGGTGTTAGTACATTAGTTGGTTAGTAAAAATGACACATTGCATGAATGATCTAGTGTTAGTTTTTCAAAAAAAGGTATGGGGCACCTGAGACACACAGAGTGAGAAAGAGGACAATATGACCAGGACTCTATGGGGAACCAGGCCGTCTAGACTGTAAAGAAACAGGGGGCTGCCTACTCTTCCCACCCTGGTATTAGTCATTAATTTCAACCCTCATACATGGTATCCAGACCTGAAGCAAAGTTAAAACAGTGCAATACTTACTCTTCAAATGCTCTTCAAGGTGCTTCCCTCAAACAAGAACCTTACTCTCAGAGATATACACACAGATACACAGTTTGCCCCTTCAGCACAAACCCAACCATGACTCCTTCTTCCACCCACCACCACACCAGCTCCTCTTCCAAGCTTCACTACCCTCAAGGGTTGCAGAATATCACAAAAAGGCCAGTATTTCCTTTGGAGGATACAGATGAAGATGAGTCCAAGACTCTGTGTCTTCGTTCCAAGTTTCCCAGTCTGCAGGTTTCTTTACAGCAGCTGAGTTTGTGACTTTCAGGAGAAGCACATAACAGTGCTTGTGCTTGGCTATTTGCCTGTAGCTCACTTCTGTCATCCAAGATATAGGAATTGAACCTCTCCTACTGTAGGGAAAAACGTGTCAAGCAATTGTGCAGAAAGAATTGTGTCACTTGTGTCCAGGTTGAAGACAGAAGATTGACAAGATTTAGCATGCCTCTTGTTTCACTGCATCTCTGTTATACAGGAGCTAGGAGAATTTACCAGTCAGTTTGGTTTAGCAGAACGTTTTTAACCTGTCCCAAGGCACACAGATGCCAACTGTTAGAACCTACATTTTGCTTCTTGTCTGCATTTTAGGACTCCTTTAGCAGTTAAGGAACTGAAGATCTTCATAGTAGATTTTGCATTGTGACTAGCTTCATAACGAAGGACAACCTGTGGAGGCTCCAAGTCCCTGTTCCAGTGTGATTGAAGTTGGCAAGAATTATCCTAAATTACACAAGCAGTATCTATGCTGCCTCCTGTAAAAACCATCTGCTTGCAGGTTTCAGAGTTGTGCATTGACTAGGGGAATAGGTTTTTGAAGACTTTGCAGCATTCAGCATGAAATCCCAAGGTTATTTGCCAATGGGAATAATACTCCTAATAATAATAATACTCTGTACTTGGAAATAAAGAGCATAAACTCCTGAATCCTTCATCAAGGAAGTCTTACAGCAAATTGTCGTTTAGGGAATTTATTTTTACAAACAAGGGAGTTGAAGTATGGGACAGGGAGAAGAGCATACTAGAAACAAGACAGAATGTCAGCAGGCAGACACAGGAAGTCTGACCTTCAGTCTCTTCTGCTCTTCCTCCCACCAGACCACACTGCCCCAAACATGCTCTGAAAGCCCCGGTAAAATTCAGCCGTGATCCTACTGCTAAGTAAAGGTTTCTCACAAGGCAGAAAGAGGGCTTAGTTCTAACTGAAATAATAAGATAAATAAACAAGGAGATTTGCTTTGACATTAACAATCACTACTCAAGGGAATCTGTGGATTCACTTGGTTTGTCTCTAAGGAGATTAACTGCTGTGATAGTCATTTGATCTAAAAAAAAAAAGCAGCCCTTAGTACTGTCCCAGCTTAGCTACAAAACATTTAACAATTCCAAAAAGTACTGGGCAAAAGTCCAACTATTTAAAGTTCCACTCTAATTTTAGAGACAGCCAAAAAATTATGCAAATCCTCCTCCCCTTTCTCTTAGCCCCTAAAAAAGCAGAGGAAAGATTAGATGGCATCCTCAAGCTGCTGATAGTCCATTTAGCTGGAATTGCTTAGACTTAGATAATGTTCTTGGAATTTCGAAACTGTTGCTTTTAAAGTTCATTTTAAAGAGAAATATATTTACTTCCAGTGAAGTATTTTCAACCAATCAGAAAGAGACCACTGATCTTGTTACAAAGCTCAACATTCAGAAAGAATGCATTTTGTTGGGGTTTTGTGTTTGGCTTTGGAATGGGTTTTTTACAAAAACATGAGCACAGCTGGAAAAAGGACTTTCTAGTGAACTATGTTATACTGCAACATTACAGGTGAATTTATGTCAGGAAAGACAAAGAACTGATAATCTTTTATATACAAAATTATTTAGGTTATACAAAATTATATTGGATGACAACTTCTAAGACTATCATGACTGCTCTGCCTCAAGGCCTCATCAATTCCAATATCCAGGCAGCTTCAGGTTCTGGGTCAATGTCTTAATTTTGAGACAGATCAAAAGTTAAAATGCAAATATCCAGGGAAAAGATGACTAAAAAAAAGTCCAGCATTGTTGACATTTATTGGTTGAACTACATTTTGTCATGTTTAACTATAGAATTGGATCCCAAATCACCTCTGCTAATTAAATGTAATTTCATTTGAAGACAGGCCTTTCTTTGCAAAGAGCCCATCCATCTCATTTCAGCATCCTCTTTCCTGACCAGTCAAGTTGGACCCTTTAAGAATTCAGGATCACTTAAAAACATTCATGGTGAATAGATCAGGAGGCTTAAAAACTTACAGTGCTGCTTAACTGACAAGGGACTACCTGCATTCTAGCAATCACCAAAGTACTGCCCTGGTCTCTCATCAAGTATGAAAAGGCATAGACAGATTTCCATTTTCTTGGTCCACTTCTGTGGACCAATTAAAAAATCACTAGCTAAAATATTAAGAAAAGAATGTGACAGTTTCCCATCCACAGTTTTGTTTGTGATCCTTCACCTTCTGCTTCTCCAAGATCCAAACCAATCCTGGCAGGAAGCAAAGATTAATTTTGCTTCTGGCACATTTGCCCACTGAAATTGATTTCAAATGAAAAATAAAAAGTATGATTAACTAAAATGGCCAATAAGCTGTACTGAGATATTCAAGGACCAGCTGTTCTGAAACTACCTAAAAATAAATTTAAAAAAACAGATCAAATAAAGCCATATATTCTGACCTTTTGAGACTGACAAACCGAGACCAGTTGATGCATCTCCCTCTACTGTATTGATGAGAAAGGTTAAACAAAATAGGATCATTAAGACCCATCTACTGCATAAGAAATTAAATTTTCATCTGCATATAAACTAATGAAAACAGATTGATTTTTCCATTTTTCCTGTCAAGAAAATTTGATGACAGATTTTTTTTCAGACCCAGATATCCTAAGCACATAGAAATGCAAGGATTTATGTGGGGAAGACAAATAAAAATCTTCAGCCCCAAACAAATATTGAAAAGAAAGACAAACTCCTGATAATAGAAAAATTATCCACTGACCTCTACTAGTAGAGACTTTTTCTGATTCCTGGCACTGATTATCCTATACTCACAGACGCATTTGCTCTTAGCTAGTGTAAAATGTTACCACAAATTACATTGTATAAACTTACATTAAGCTATTAAAGGTTGTGTTAATATCAACATTAATGAGAAAATAAACAGGTCACATTGTACTGACAAACTGATTTTTAATTTCATTTCAAATCTTAGTTTCCAAGCTATTTCTGCTCCTCTACCAATCAACAAGATCTCAAATATCTCCTATTCACCATATAAACCTCATTTATCATGCAAGGGTTTGGCCGTAGTGACTTGATATATATACCAGCTTTCAGAGCAAAGTTATTTAGTTTTATCTTCTCTATTTATGTCTGAATTTATATTTCATGATAAAAACTTCAGGATTTTAAGACTAGCCTACTACCAAATACGTCACCTGAAATAGCTGTCTGCTAGGAAAGCAGACTGTAGATGTGCGAAATTATAGTGATAAAATGAGAAAAACTTTTCCGAAAGTGGAATTGTAGCGTGCTGGATTGACCTGAGTTTGCTTGGGTTTTTTGATCCTTCCACTTTTCCAGTCCTCACAGCAAACAGAAGAGTCTCAAGGCAGAGACAAGAAATAAAGTAGAATCTCATCATAGAAAGAAGGGGGGAAAAATCAAAAAGAAGAAAAGAAGAACAGAGAATCAAGAAGACTCAGAGAGACTACAGCAAATTAATTCCAAAGCTATATAGTTAAAATAGTTACACACATACCCACCAGCCTGCACACTCATATGCTTACACAAAAGAAAACAAAAAAAAAGAAGACTTTCAGAATTAGAATTGTGACATCATGGCAATGGTTAAACCAATTAACAAAACTGAAAGAAAAAGGAGAGAGGTGTAAAGCGTTGGCTGTTGGCAATAAGCTCTATTCTCACAGTAATTTAATGCAACAAGAATATTACTGATAAGATTGAATCATAATTAAGGAAATAATAAAATTTAAATGGGAGAATAGAAAAAATAAAAGGGAGATGAAAGTAAAGTTATGTGACAAGTTATTATTATTAAATCAAATTGGGAAAACAATAGAAAATTAATAAAGTGGAAATGAAGATATTGCGGGAGGGATAAATTCCCATGAAATTGTGGGTTTTTTCACTGCTCTTTAGTCACCAAGATCCAGAACAGGTGGAGCAACTCTGGCAATAGCACTGAGCTTCCCCATTTCTCTATCACTCTCTCCCACCTGCCTGTCCCACCAGAACAAACCCAGGCCCTCCCCAGCGCTTTCTGCCCTTCACCATTACCTGCCGCAGGTTGCGCGTCACCTTAACGTCGTGCCACGCGTTGTCATTGAACTTGCCATTGACCGGCTCCACGATGGCCTCGAAGGCCCCGGACCCCAGGTTGATGACCAGGGACACCGCGCCGTCCTTCAGGGCCAGGTTGACGTAGTCGGCCGACTTGCCCGTGTGCAGGATGAGCCCGTTGCGCTGCCACGTCTTGAAGGAGAGCGTGATCTCGTCGCTGCTGCTCTGGATGGGGTTCTGCGACAGGTCATAGCAGAGGTATTCCGACCCACGGAACGTGGCCATGTTCTCGTCTCGCGCTGCAAAGGAAGGGAAACGAGCATATTCAGCAGTCGGCCAAGAACAGATTTAGGGTTGTCATGAAATTTAAGCTTCCCACAGCACTGTCAGCTGTAGAGATAAATATCAAGGCATGCTGATAACTGTAGAGCTCCTTTTATAATGTGGCTACCAAGAGAATTAACTGCAGGGTCGTCGGTAGCAATGAATTTCAGTGATGCGTTTTTAGTTCCACTGCAGCACTGTCTCCATAGGGACCATTCAACAGTATGCAGTGGAGTCTAGGAAAAGCACATAGCACTTTTAAGGATTGTTATAAAACATTTCACATCCTTTTCGGGAGAAGGATGGAAAGCTCTACTATTCACAATACAACCACCACATACATGTCAATTGAAAATGCCCAACATTTCACAAAGATCAATATTTAGATTCAGCACTACTGCCATCTGAACTTATCTTAACCTATCTGACAGGATTGTATTCTGGTGTCTCCCTTAAATTGCCCCTTTCTTTCAACAGAATGAGAGACCAAGCGAACAAGAGAGCCACATGAGGTGTCCTACAGATTCCTTCTCTGAGAGCATGAGGGAAGTCCACATAAAACATTAGTCCACAGTCCACAGTGTTACAGATATAGGTAACACTGTTGGTAAAAATATCTGAGAACTTTGCCTGTCTGATCACCTTATCCAGGAAGTCTGTACTAGATAAGCACATCTTTTTCAAACAGAAAAAAAAACCCATGGGGGAATTATTCACAGCACATGACATTTAATATTTCCTCACAAAGAAAAGAAATCTCTTATGTACAACAACAAAAGCCACTGCACTTATTTCTCAACAACTGGAAGCAGCATCTGAATATCATGAAAATCCTTTGTGTGAGCTAGAGGTCTGCTTCCCAGCACCTGGATTTCCAGTCACTCAAAGCCAGTTCTGCTACAGTATTGTGCTTGTGTGACTTGAGCCAGCTGCATACCCTGATTTTATCCAGTGGATGAAATACAGGACAGTGATAGGAAAGCTTGGAGGAGGGCTGGCTGGGAGCAAATGGTACTTCAAATGGAGTCTGTATAGATCCCACCCCCCACTCCGTATTGCAGCCCCTTCCCAACTCCAAGCTGCGAAAGCAAGGCTGAGCAGTAGATGGTACAATCACTCAAGCTATCATTGCTTACAAATCACTGCATAAGGCAAATGCTGGTGCTATTTCCATTGGCATTAATAGTACTTTTCTGCTTCATTTTGTCCCATTTAGCAATCCTAATAAAGATTAGCCAGAATTTATTAGTACAAGACTGAAGAGAAAATACTTGTTGTCATAGCCATTCTTGGGAAATGGTAAAATCTGTGTTCTTACAGCATAAAATAATGGTGACAAAACAGCTCAGTATTGCAACTTGTACATATAGCATTCTCAGGTGAAAGGTCTGATTTAAGTGGAGACTCTTGCAGAAGCAATGTGTGTTTGTATGTCAGTACGAGAGCTGTGTCCAGATACTCCTGCAAGAAAATAGCCACCCAAATTACTCCCTGCAGCAGCACGTGTTGGGAGCCAGCTGGCTCAAAAGCAGCTTTTTAGAAGAAGACTTGTGGTCCCAGTGGACAAGCTGAGCACAAATCAGCAGTGCCTGTCCTGTCAGCAAAGGCCAGCTGCAGCCTTGGCTATATTAGCAGGAATGCAGTCAGTAGGCTAAGGGAAGTGATTCTTCCCCTAAAGGACACTTGTGAGATCACATCAGGAGTGCTCTGTCCAGCACTGAGCCCCCACATGTAAAAATTACTTCAAAATACTGGAGCCAGTCCAGCAAACAGCTACCACCATACTCAAGGTACTGGGGTGGTTGATGTGTATGGAGTGGCTGAGGGGACTGGGTTCATCCTGCCTCAAGGGAAATTTTACTGATCTCTTTAATAACTTAATAGAACAACATAGACAAGACAGGGTCAAATTCTTCATAGAGTTGTGCAGAAGGATGAGAGGCAACAGATGCAGCTGAATACATAAAAAATCTCATTCTATACAAAAAAAATATTTCATCTTGAGGATGGTCAAACAGTAGGAAGGGCCCAGAGAGACTGAAATCTCCACCCTTAGAAATACTAAAAACTTGATCAGGCAGATTCTGAGCTGCCTGAACTAACTGGACCTTCTCTGAGCTAATTGTTGGATTACACAGCTTCTGGAGGTTCCTTCCAAATTATTTGGTCCTTTGATCTTATTCTGAATACATTTAACTACCACCAACAAGTGTTTATGCTTGTGTCAGTGTTAAATCAGCCTAAGCACAGAGGGCTGCAATTGACTGCAGTTCAGGAAGTCAGACCTAAGCACTTAACAACCCTCTCCCAACATTGACAATTCCCCTTCCTAGTCACTCCTGATCCAGCTGAAGAGAATGTGTTACAAGTAAGTTAGACACATACTCCATGTAGCTGTGGGTAATTCCCATCAAACAGCCAGTGTTGTGGGCAGGAGTCAAACATAATCACTGTGAGTGAGCCTTTTCCCTACAGCTGAAGATGCTCAAAGCACTGAACACACATTTGTGAAGGGGGCAGGTTGACTGTTCACTCAGTACAAAACATACAAATAGGGCTCATTTACACTTTCTCAGCCCCTTGGATGAGATCTCGCTGATCTACTCAGTACAAGAAGGCAAAGAACAGATATCTAAACAGTAATTACGGCAACCACTGAAGACTTACCAAAACAGAGCAGAGCAAATTCAAAGAGATATTAGTCCTACTTGTACCACTGGTTTTAATATAGGGTGAATTCAACTATGCATTCAACTATGTCATCTGCCTGTTTTTTCCAGTCATCTGCTGCTGACCCTTGTCATAGAGGGGATTCTGTACTTTATCCACCTTTTATCCTTCCTGTTCTTGGAGGATGTCAGCTATTTCTGTTTCATATGTTCTTATGGGTTTTTTCTTCCTCCTGTGGCTGCTCTGGATGACATTCAAATTTTCAGATCACCACACACTAAAATATCTCTGTGGTTCACTGTGAAATCAAAATTCATTCCTGTCCATGCCACGACTCATAAGCACAACTCCCAAGGTCAACACAGTTTATAAGACTGTCTTTTCCAAATTGCTGATTCCTCAACAGTTTACCAGTGGCCATGTGGTTTAGCAACCTCATGAAAGGTTACAGCAGTCAGAGCCTAACATGTCCACAAAAGAGCTTGACTGTGCAATTCTCTACAGCAGTTGGGATTTTCAAAGATCCAAGATTTGTACAAAATTTAACACTTGGACTTAAACCTTCACATATTCAAGATGCAAAAAACCACTTGAATAGAAGCAAAATTGAAAATCTTCAAACTAGCCCAGATATTTTCCTTGAATGAATGGAGTCACCCATCACTTTAATGGGAAATGCTACCCTTTTCTGACCACTCCCTAGCAGACACACCCAGCACATTAAGCAGTTACCATCACCACCACACTGCAAAGCCAGTTTTGCAAGTCTCAGACTTATATCTGTTTAAAACCCAAACCAGCCATCAGTACATTTTAGAGGTGAGTGCAGGAACAGAAACAAAAGCACAGCAAACAAGTAGCTAAGCCAAGCTCCTGGCTCTTCTCATTCCTGAAGAAACCCCAGAGCTTGCTGCATCTCAGGTGCCCCGGCGAGGTAAAGACTCCAGGATCTTCCCATACAGTACATAGCTCTCCTGCCTCTACAGGAAAGCCAGATGGCAATTTTAGTTTCAGTTTTTATGTGCAATGCTGTTGCCAATCCTGTCAGAAACCTGGCATTTTGATTTATATATGAGGAGACCAATGCACAGACATTTTAATGGGTTTACTCAGAGCCACCGAGAAAATCAATAATAGAGGAAGAATTTGAGTTTGGGAGCTCCTATCTCTCCATCCTGGGCTCATTCCAGAGGGAATTTGTGGAGGGACAAACACACATTCCCTATGACAAACATGACAATTCCATACATTTGTGGCAGGAAACCAATGTTCCATTTTTCCCTGGTTCTTCCAGGATGTGATCCCAGCTAAGGTGTTGAGAAAGCGACCTCCGAAGTTTTGGATGATGCTTGAAAATAAATACTTAATGACTGCAAAGCTGAAAACAGCGAGCCCCAGAAGTTCTCATTTTGCTCAGAGGTGTGAAGTTTAATACTCAACAAAAGCAGCATCTCATGTAACAAGGATTTTGGTCTCAGACACAAGTCCTAAAACCAAGGGTCATCTGCTCACCCCTGTCACCTTCACTGCTTTACAGGTGTTCTGTGAGGCAGCCCCTATCTTACTGGGGATTGCTTTAGAGTCAACATTACATGACCGAATATTAAAACTAATGAAAGCCCTCAGAAGTGGTCAAAGCACCTTGCCTAGACTGATGTCATGAAAACAAACCTCCAGGCTTAGGAGTTAAGTAAAAAATCAGGCTTTTATTTTAAAGAGATGGTGACACAATCCAGCAGTTGCTAAAAGCAGATTACTGCCATCTCCATTTATCCTTTTGTTGCGTCCCTCCCTTTCCAGCCTTTGAACAGAAAAAATAATAAATTCAAATAATTGATTGAATTGTCTAACCATTTTTCACACCCTCTTATCAGATCAGTAACACGACTCATTAGATTCTCTCATAAGGTCCCATGCCTTCTCCCTCACAAGCACACTTCTGTTGCCTTAATATTCGAAAACAAATACTGGTTTTAAAAGTCTTGCAGATATTATTGAATAATTTAAACACATTAGAAATAATTTACAATACATTCTTCGGTGCATGAAGCATCTTCCAAGCACCACCAACAGTGACACTTCTATGTGGAAGCTGTGAGAGCCATGTCATAGCCTGCATTTATATTCCACAAACCGTAAAGTAAGAACATGTAAGTCATAATATTGTCCTAATGAGATGACTGAACTGATTGCATTGATTAAATCTTAGAAAAAGAATATGACTTCTAACCTCGAGGAAATTATGGGAATTATTTTTGAGAAGAAAAAGAAATTTTGCTGTTGGGAAAAAAATTGTCTGTAAAATCATGGAATGATATTATTACAGATAGATTTAAGTGGTGAGGTGGAGTCCTGCAGTAAAAGGAGTACTCTCTTAAATGCTTACTGACTTTAAACCATTCTGGGAGATGTTACATTTTTCAGAAATAGTGTCATTTATTGTTTCCTCAGGCTCCTCATGCTCACTTACTACATCTGCATAACTTGTAACTTGGAAGCAGAGAGGAATCAGCATAACAACATCAGAAACAGTGTGGGGAAGAATCAGTGGAAGACAATTCCCATCATGTTTAAGAGATGCAGAGTCCACAGCAAAGGTGAGATGCACTCAAAAGCCAGTGCTCTTTCAATGCCAAACTCAAATTTTGCAGGTAGTGTAGCCGCTCTAACCTTATGCAAAAAGCTCTTTCACCTCATCAGTAAGAGCAAAGGAAGCATTAATGCTCCACCAGAGAACATCAAGTGCCTAGCATGAATCATGCCCTCTACTCTCTTATCTGGTACTTTACCCATTACCCTTCAAGTCTAAAGCAGAATGCTTGTTAAAAGGTCCTCAAATTTAAGCCCAGAAGAGATCAGGAGACTTGGCAATACAATGAATGTTCAGGAGGTTTTGTCAAACCTGACTAATCTATTATTTCCCTGTGCAGCTAAGCTCTTAATGAAAACAAGAGGAAGAACTGCTTTATCTGAAGATACTGCGTGAGAGCTCTGGAACTGCACGTTCCACCTCTGCTTTTGTCTGCCTGTGTCCTTGGGTGATGCTCTTTGGGCTGGCTCCAACACAGAGGAGGCTCTGACCTGTGGGACTGCAAACCACGCCTAGGAGCCCAGACCCAGCCCTGCAGAGTGACTTATTTCACCTGATAAATCTGGACCACTGCACAGCAAAGACTGAGCACACGGGAAGGAAGAGGGAGGAGAGTGCCTGAAATCTTTAACCCAAAGAAAGGAGAAGTTTTCCCCAGGCTCCTGATCCTCAAAACAGTTGACATGTACTGAATGTATAAAGCAGTTTCCATACATCACTGTCACATACCAGTGGCAGAGCTAGTAGCCTGTTAGAAGCACAACTGCCCTATATTTCTGAAGTATGCACCTATTAAATATACGGTTGGAGATCTTATCATCTATATAAATAAATATTCACCCAAATAAAAGGATGTTTTGCTTGTCAATTCTGGATATCTCCTTTTCACTCAACAGTATATTGCAGTCGTTTGACAAAATCTCTTCTGAGAGGAAAAAAACATAAATCAGTTATATCACACAAAATCTCCTACTTAGTCCACATATTGAGCATAGACAGATATTTTTTAAACTAGTTTTGCCAATTACATGATCCACAGGTTCCCTACTCATTCTCTGAACCTCGTATTGAATTCTTCTGAAGAGAAGCAGAAAACAAATATCTGAACTCCTCCAATACTGCACACAAAATAGCTGAAAAACACAGCCATAAAAACCTTTTTGCTAAAATGTTTTGATGATAAAAGTATTAATGCTACAATAATGAAAATGAATAGCTGACATGTCTACAAAAGATTATAGCATATGTCTGGTAACATTTTTTTAAATTGCTCTTCGGAATTGATCTAAACTACAAAGTAGAGGCGTGAAAGTCAGAACCCCAGCTTTTTATCCTCAACTCTGTCACTAATTCACTGTGCAACCTGAGGCACTTAATTAACCTTGGCTGTACTATAAAGATAACAAAAATATAGGTTAAGTCCTTGAGACCTATGGGAAAACACTATGAGTTTAATAAAACTCTGAAACCTAAGAAACCTTCCACATCTGTGAGAAGTCCTGTGCCAGTCCAGTGTATATGCAGTGTACAAAGTGTCCTGAGCATCCTCTTCTCCACCTATTTTCCATTGTTTGCTAAATACAAACAACTGTACTGTTATCAGTGTGTGATGTTGCATTCTCTGTGAAAAAAAATCTAAACTCCAGGTATTAGTCTGACCATAGCACTGTGTACTTAGAGCTGTGCTTGTTCTTTGTGTTCTGATTAGCTGGCCATAGGGACTAAAAAAACGATTCTGTGACAATGTCTTCCTTAAACCAAAATGAAGTTTAAAAATTTTGGTTTACAAATCCTTAAAAATACATTTTTTAAAAAAACTAGAGCTCCATTTTAAAATGAAAGCATGAAACATGTTTACTTTGAAATGAATGATGCTGAATAAATCAATTTTTAAAATAATTTGCCTGAAAGAATTTGATGTAGTCATATAAATTCACAATTTGTTTTGGTTGAACAAAGTATACTTTTAATTTCTCTGAACCATTTTGCTACTCTCACTCCTAGTTCCAGAAGGCAGAGAAAAAACAAAGTACTGCTACTAGTTTTGTCAGGTGATATGATGACAATTTGCTGAGCCTAAGACCACCTCTGGATTCCTCAATGCTAAGCACGGATGAGGGCAATTCCTACTGCTACTGTATTTACTTTTTCTTATGTTCTTATTTCACTCTGCAATTTTTATAGTTTTCTTATTTTCCTGCTGTGTCACTCTAAAACATAAGGAGGCCAGCCACTAGCCAGTGGAAATGCTTCCTCACAGGCTGAATGTTCAGCAAAGGGCAAGCTGACGAGAGAGAACATCACAGTACCATGACCATAAAGTTTCAGGTCTAAAATATTCGCCAGCCCTGCTCTCACAGAGGTGTCTCTACTGCTGGGCTGCTTCCTGGCCCATCCACCCCTCTGAGCAGCACACATGTGAGAGCACAGGAAAGAGTGTGTGAGCATACAGTTGAGCTCTTAATTCACCAGCTTTTCATCTTTGTGTTCTTGACCAAAACAGCTTTTTCTTTAAACAGACAAAAAAAACCAACCAACCAACCAGCCAACAACAACAAAACCACACCACCACAACCAAACCACAAACCAACAAACTGAAGCAACTTGCAGGCCAACAACCAACACTACATTCACGCCCCAAGAGAGATTTACTACTCTTCAGCTGCAATCTGTATCCCAGCTGCAATGCCCAAATTTACACTACCTTTACTCTTCAAGCCTATTAAAAATCAGAAGTCAAAACCAAAATATTAATCTCCATTGTAAGCATTTAGACCTGTTTATTACTGGCTGTAGATTCAAGGGCACCAACATTCAGCTATTAGAATGGTGCACTTGGCATTTTTGCTTCTTACCACACTGAAGACAAGGTCCCTCCAAAATTTTCTGACCTTATTAAAAAGTCATACCATTAGAGAGAAGAACATTAGGTAGGTATCACAGTCTTCCTTACATGTGTGGTATGTTTAGTCCTGCTTGGGAGAAAAAACATGAAGGCTGTCAGAGGGAGTCTTCCAAGACTGATGCAGGAATGAACAAAATGATTTACATCAACACTGAGAGGAAGCTGAAAGGGCATTCAGAACAACAATACATGTAAGGAGCCCAACAGGAGGCAAAATCCCTTCTTCTGTCGAGCAGCACTATTTCAGAGAACAGCTGGAAGCTCACAAAGCAAGGGGCAGAAGGGAGAGAGGCAGCACTGCCAGAGTGAGCGTTGCTGCTGCATGCCCACGGTCTGTGCTGGCCGCAGCCTTCCAGCAAGCGTCGCGCTTGCCGCTGAGCAGGGAGCCCCTTGGGCATCCTTCCAGCGGGAAGTGGGAGTAGAAAAATAGTTACTGCTAATCACTGTAATAACACAATAATGATCCACAAAATGATCCTCTTCAATAGCAGTGAGCGGTATTGAAAGCCGTGCCCATGGGAAAGGGGAGATGCGAAGGAAGGTGAAAAGCAAAAGCGCAGTGGAAGAGAGACGAGAGCGGGGCAGAGCAGCACCAGTGGTGTCACAGAGACTGCGGTAATGTCAGCTTCCCACAGCTCCTGGGGGACTGGAGAGGGGGTACATGTGGAACCCCAGAACCACCAGGATATCAAAATACACTGCCAAACACTACTGCTGCCCTTCATTTGTGCTCGTTGTGAGACACCATTAGGATCGTTCATGGAAGTAGCAGTATCCAAACCCAATTTGAGGCAGAACTATTCTTCTCAAACAAAGCCACAGGCAAGAGACTGTTACAAGCTGGCAGAGCAGCTTTGACCAGTAATTATTTCGGGGCAAAAATGTGTGCATTTGTATGCAATGAGAAACATCCTAGGCTTCTGCTATGTGTATACAGCAGCAAGCTCCATGTGTGTTCACCAGGGCAATGCACACATATATGCAGTGTAAGAAAGACAGTTGCCTACATAGCATATTTCTGTGGAAAGGCAGACAAAGTACATCTAAATAAACACAATAGATAGGCATGAAAAGGAGGTGTGCCCTTTGTTACAGCATGAAAGGAAGCGACCTTAACATGAAGAGATTTACAAGAGCAAGAAACACACAAAATCAGGTTGAAGTGGATGCACTTGTGTACATGCAAAATGTGGGATAATTAACATCCTTATACAGTACACATCTGAGGGCAGGAATGAAATGCGTTGTCCCCATGTAACTTCAGAGCACACACATATGAGAACATAAACACACACGTATGTACACAGAAAAAACAAATGTGTGTCTTGCCCAGGTATAATCACACAACCTCAGTCCATATGCACGAGGATGCAAGTGTGGTGGAAGTGCAGGGAACTGGCACTGTGCATGGGGCTGAGAGGGAGGGTGTGCCACTGCTTCTGGCGCATGCTCCAACTTCATCCTGGGCTTTTTTCCTTCCTGATTTAGGTTTTTTTCTGCGGCAGAGCAGACTCCATGTCTACAGGGAAGGTGCTTAATGAGTCAAATCCAATCTCTCGAATGCCTTATCAGTTGTGGACAGGCCTGTTTCTGACAGCTGACCTTTCTCACTGCACGCTGCTGAAAAACCCATACACCACAAACAATTAACACAATGCTGAAAACACAGTGCTGAAGGAAGGAGAGACTCTAGATCACTATAGACAGCACTACATCAGAAGGAAGAGAGTGATGCTCATAAAAATGACAGAAAGCATCTATATAACGGTTTCATTCCACCTTGTTTTGCCACAAACACACTTTATTACAGTCTTCACGGCTTGGCTGTAGCAAAGTCATGTGCAAAAACAAGAGTCACATAAAACAAGAATGAAAAGCATAGAGAACAAGGAACACTTTTGTGATGTATATGACATTAAGCCCACACACAAATAAATACATGTCTGAATAAATACATTCAAAACTGTTATAAGAGCAAGTTTCTCAGTAGGAGAAAAAAGCATATAGAACAGAGGAGGTGAAGACAAATATCAGCCTGCCCTCCTATACCTCTGCGGTTATGGGACAAATTCCTAACACACATTAAAACATTTACTAAAACATATAAACTTGAATATTGCCTGAATTAGAAACATCTAAAATAACAAAACTGTCAAATAGTCCCTTCAATAATGACGAGGAGGCTCATCCCACAAAGAGTGCAACTCCAGTTCCAGGTAAGCAGGAGGTTGCTTCTTTTGGGAGGCACAAACACCTAAACATAAAGTGAACTGTCTAGCCAGTTGTTCAAGGGATTTGTTGCTCAAAAAAGGGTCGGAAAAAATTTGCATGTTTTCAGCTCTGCTGCCAGGTCAGCACAAGGCTTGGGCAAACCATATACATTGCATTTTCTGAAATCTCTTTTCACTGTCAGAATTTTCTGCAATAGGTACATGCCACCAACATGCTTAAAGATCAAGACTAATACATCTCAGATTTCAGGAGCCAATCCTAGGTACACAGAATTCACATCCTAATTTGAAAAAGGAGACATCTATCTTTTGTGCAGCAGTCTCCCTGTATGCACAAAAGAGCACCATTATCATGTTTTGGTTTTTTACTATTATTTAATGCAATAGCATAACCTCCAAAAGGAACACGTTCTTCCATCTTAACAACTCCTTACTCTTCAAAACAGGAGCTAGATACTGGGAAAGTTCACGTTAAAAAAGTTTGTTGGACAGTTCATAGACAAGAAGTTTGCCAGAAGCTCCACAGAAGTCATCTGGATGCAGCATCTAATTAATCTAGACATCTGTGGAAAACTAAGCATGCCGTTGAAAATTTTGCATGCAACCCAGACAAGACTGACACTGGAGTGGGTTAAAAGGTACAGGAAGTCATTTAAGGTCAGAGAATGAGGGAAGCTCAACAGCAGAGCAAAATATGTGTCAGTTTAGCATCTCTGGCT
The DNA here is from genome assembly GCA_013400215.1 of Cisticola juncidis. Classification (NCBI taxonomy): domain Eukaryota; kingdom Metazoa; phylum Chordata; class Aves; order Passeriformes; family Cisticolidae; genus Cisticola; species Cisticola juncidis. Next base: position 1,050,034 of record VXBR01005798.1, read on the forward strand.
GGTAGAGATGCTGATTAACAAAAAAGGTATTCAGGCAAAAGTATTCCAGTTAATCACTGGAATTACATAAGAGCTCTCCAAATGTCAACAAATCAAAAGATACTTTAAGAATAAATATTTCATCATAGTAGAGGATTTTTGTATTCAAGTGAAAACATTATGTCATGATTGTAATTCTTTCTTAGCTATTCCCATGTGGTCTTTTCATATATACATATTATATCCATTTATTTCAATGCAATAAAAAATGATGCTTAGCATATACTGTAATTACCTTTAAATACTTATCAGCTCATCTGTTTTCATAAATTTCTGAAATTATCTATGCTATTCAGAATAATAGATAACAGCTATTCTATCAGCTCATTCAAAATTAGTAACTTCATATCATCAGTAAAATGACTTTTCTATCTTGATGTGACAGCACCAAAAATGAGCCCAGCTTCTTTCATTAGTTCAAGCTACTGCGTAGCACAATCTTATTAAAGCCTTGTATACATTATCAAGACAGTATATCAACTAAAAACAATGAAAAATAACAGCCAAACCAGTGCCTCCCTTCAGTACTATAAGCCAAATGCTGAACTCACTGGCCTTGATAAAAATAAGGAGCAATTTTATGCCAATCAGTGAGGGTATACTGCTAGGTGTAAGACAGTGATCATGCTGGTATCCATGTTCATGTTATTTTTCCTAAGCCTGTTGCTAGAAGGTCAGAACTGATGTAATTCTAGCTCTTACAAGCAAAGCCCAACTGTTAGAAAAATTACTTTTCAAATCTCTCTGCAGGAGATGTGACACTGCCCTTGTGCTACAACTACTGTTGAAAAAGCTGTGTTTCTCTTTCAGTTCACAAAGGTGCTGCCATTATTTTCCTGGAGATGAGTTCACCCTAGAGGGTCTTGACTTGTGTGGTTTTGGGGTTTGGGACTCGGCTTCCTTTTTAGTGGCAAAGAGTCTCATTCTTGTCTAAACACCAGGGGTATTTGTATGTTTTATCAATATTTTCCAACTCCCATTTCACTGAAGTGTTGTCCCCCCTTTTCCCACACATTAACAACTCCATTAACCCACTGGCACCATAGTCTTGTCATTTTGGTACTGAAAGCTGGTCAGAGGTTTTGGGAAGCTAGAATGGCAGTTTTGGTCACAACCCATAGAGCAAACCCTTGAGCAAACCCCACACATGTGACCAGCATGAAGGATCGTTGAGGCCCTTGCTATGTGAAAAACATCACTGTGTTTAAAATAAAACACAATTCTGAAAGTAGACTCCTCCAGTTTGCAACCTCAAGAGCCTCCAGATGATTAATTGTCTCGTGACAGCTCTCAAATGTGCCCATTACAACAAGAAATAAGTGTTGGTGGTTTTTTTCCCTGTAATTTCTATGTCTGCCACTACTTTGCAGAAACACAGAGAAGCTGAAATCTTTCTTCACGCTGTCTCTAGCAACAGAATTTTGTCAGAACCTTCATAACGCCATGATCTATTATGTGGTTGCTGAAAAAGGACTATTGGCAAAATTTGGCCTTCACATTGTAATTTTAAGAGCTTTCTTGTTAAAGCATATGTCAGAACAAAGTATAGCTTTTCTCACAACTCAGTTGGCTCTGCAGAACTAAAAAAAGAGGAGGGATGAAATCATTTAACATTATATTAATTGATATAGTTGATGTATCTAGATATACATATAGGTGCAGTTTCATCATTACACATAGACAACTTGACACAAAAAAAGTAAAGAAACATCACTAAATTTTTTCCCAATTTTAAGCTATTCTTTCCTTGCTTGCCACTATACATTAATCCCACAAAGGGACTGAACAGAAGAGAACTGTATAACTCATCTGGGAAGACCAAGGGAAAAGAGAACTTATAGCATTTAGCACACACCAATACTGAAAGCTTTCTTACAATTACCTGACAATTTGCAACATTAAGCTTTACCACCTGCAGCCCACAGAGGACCACAATTGTTCCTGCTGTTGCCTGTAAACTTTCTTGGAGCACCACTTCCCCGTTTCTTTGTCCTACAGATGAGCAAATTCTGAAATTCTGCTTGTCTTGACCATACCACAGTGTATAAATCATAAGACATAGTTCTGCCCTCCTCACCTGAGAATGTCTTCTCAAATGCCTTCACAATGCGTGATAGTTAAAACAAGTTCTCAAGTCGCAGAGATAGCAGCAGATAAATGTTAGTGCTGTCCTCGATATTTCGTATCATCTAGTAAAACAAGATTGTTGGCCCCAGTGATTCTGTTTCTCAGTGGGGGTAAATTAAGAATTAATTTCCAAGTTCTTACAAGAACTGCAGCAACTCCACAAAGTTCCTTTCGTTGTGGGTGGTTTATATATATGTGCTAAAATTGCTTCATCTGGCAAAACTGAGGCTGTTCAGCCCCAAAAGACAGAAATGATCCTTGACAGGAACTGTAATTTCCCACCAGCTACAATTTCTGATAGTCATGCAAGCACCAGTCAGAACAGGCTGTGGTCAGCCCTGCTGATCCTTCAAGTGCTTACAGCCCTGCAGGCTTATAAACCTCCAGCCTCCACCTGTGCCTGCTTTTTCACCTCTATAAAACAGAGCTCTGTCTACTGCTTTTAACAATTAATCTTTCCAGAGTAGAACATACCTTGTATATACAGCTCTGCATCAACATTCCATAACCACTGAGGACTAAAACACAGTTGGCACATGACCTTTCTTAGCTGCTAGGGGAGTTTTAGAGGAGCAGAAAGACATTACAGAAATGGGAAACTCAGCTTCTGCACATCAAGGAGTAACCCTGACAGAGAGGTGGGGCACCTGTGTCTCTGTGCACTAGGCAAGCATGTGGCACCTGGCAACTCCCTCATGGCAGCTGCCCACATGCATCATTTTACCCTTCAGTAAACACAAGGCAACTCATGCCCCAGTGTGAGTACACTAGCTTAGCTTGCTTCCCTTTAGAATTAAAAGAGTGCATGTGTTTGTTTTTTTAATAGGCAAATTCAGTCTAACTTGCTTCTGAGTGATTAGTTATTATGGTAATAATCTAAGCCAGCTATCTTTCTTCCAGCACCACCCACCTGGTATTATTTTAAATTCTTTCAGCATTTTGGTTTTCCTCTGAACTCTTCCCAGACTCTTCCAAAGCTCCCTGAAAGAGCCAGAGACAAATACACCATTTCCTGGGCTGAACTTCAAATGTCAGTGGCTGCAGCCCTCCATCACCTCCCTGGCTGCACCTACCATGAATCACTAACTCATAAACACAACCCATAACCTGGAACATCTGAGTTTATTGGTTATTTTCCCACTCCTGCATCTGCCTGCCAGAGGTGTTGGGTTTCCATTGGGATCGACATACACCTCTGATAAAGCAATGTTCGTCTGCTAACTGCTCCATATTGATGTGTTTGCACTGAACACTAGCACAGAAGGAGAGGGAATGACAGATTAAGGAGCAGTTCAAGCAAGTTATTTTTATAATCATGCATGTGGTTACAAACAGACTTCATGGCTTAATTTCAATGGGAAAAAATACAATGAGAAGATTTTTTTTTACCAACTGGCATTGCACCGTAGCAATCAGCTTTAAAGGCAGATACATTGGAAATAACTCATACTTTATGCTCCTGCTTGCTTCTAAAAAAGTAAAAATGCCCTTACACAGTGATGAATAAAAGCTCAGATTATAAAATCAACAGATGACCACAAGAAAATATGTCCAGTTAGCATTACAGCATCAACCTCACTGTAGATTTTGCCAGCCGGACTGTTAGATCTTACTAACAATCTCCTGGAGGTGTCTAATTTTGCCTTCTGCTGGCTAATGTTTCTGTGGCCCACTGAGTGCACTGGGTTGCTGACTTTGAAGCAGTCACATGGCTGTGTGGGCACACATCAGTGGATGGGCAAGCTATAAATGGCACCTACGTGATAAATGTGTATCACAAAACAATCAGCGCAACCCAGTCGCTGATTGTCTTAGCAGAAGCCAGCAACTGAATGAACTATGGATATTAAATTCCTCTCCAGAGCAACTTTTTGAGCCAGACAAAGCTCTGATGTAGACCCATTAGCCATCTGTATGGCATTTCAACCAAAGATGGCTCTCTTAGCTTCAGACTCATCTCCAGAGTCTCTTTTCTGTTTAGACTGTTAATGACAAATAGGGAGCATGACAAACAAAAGGCAAAAGGGACAGAAGAACCTTTAGTGATGGAAGACATTTTAAAAGCCAGAACTGAGCTTGCCTTATCCTCCTAAATATAAAGAGAAAGGGCTCCATGTAGCAGAAAGAGTCTCTGTTGTTTCACATGTGAGACACGACTTCGCGTGTGCAAGGACACGCCCAGCTGGAGCCTCCTCTCTGTGCTGGAGCACAGCTGCCCCCAGAGCAGCTCTCCCTGGACTGGCATTACTGTCACCCTGCAGGTGGGCACGCAGTGGGTTCAGCAGGCACCAGACATGAGGGATCCTACATGCACACAGGTACAGTCCTTACCAATGCATGCCAAGCTGTCTGCACACGCAGGTTCATGCACAATGACACACGTGCACTGGCTGCACAAGAGCTTTTCAACGTGCATGTGTATACAGGGGCCATATGTTCGCATGGAATGGGCAGGGTTCCCTTCTCCCTCTCTCTCTTTTCTTCACTGAATGGGAAAAGGCTGTCAGCAATTTCCTTCTGTCAGCAGCTGGGAGATGCTTTTCTGCAGTTAGCTGCAATTTGTTTCAATTATGTGTATTAATCACAGCCTGCTCCTGATGGGATTCTTCATAAATGAAAAATTTTTAAAAATCAGAGCTTTTCTTTTTAACAAGCTGATTCCTCTCTCATGATGGCACTTAATGACTGCAGGTTTGTTGGGAGAGTGGGGGGGAAAAAAAGAAAAAGAAAAAAACGGGAAAAAAACCCTTCAGACACTTCCATGTTTGCTTATTTCACTAATAAGCACCATGGCTCAAGAAGCTGGCAGGGCATGCAATTGAAATGGGGGTCAGTTCACTGTCATTTCAACTGTGGAGAGAGAGAGCTCTGAATAGCCTTTATACATAAAAATATTCTGGTTCAGACAAGTGGTGCAATTACATCAATTAAGGATTTTTTGAGTCCAGCTTGCTTTCTTTGAAACCTAAAGCAGAAATCACCTTCCTATGTTTCAATATCTTACAGCAGGGATTAATTTTAACGACACTGGAAAAAGTAGTGTAAAACTGGAAAACCCATAGCTGCCTAAGAGCTCCTCCCAAAGCCTACTGGAACATCACCAAAGTATCAGTAAGGAGGAATGTTATTTTACTATGCAACTGCAAATCAAGCTGCGGTGTCTCAAAGTTGCCTATTTCATCTGTGAGTCCTAAGAGGACTTTTGAGAATCATTCTCTACACTTGCAGTGAAGAAGAAAATAAAATCACATACTTAGGAAGTATGCTGATATTTTGGAAATATTCTGATTAAATAAGCTCCTCTGCAGAGATATGAGGGTGTACCAGGACATAAGCCAAAAGGATCTCTCCTTCTTTCTCATTATCTGCATTCCCCCAGCAGTTATTATCTTACCAGCTGTTATATTAAAGATTCCCTCTGCCCTGATTTGTCACAAATCAGTAAGGGCTGACAACTTGGAAAACTTAGGAGTCATTGTACAGATTTTCCTCAGAGGTGTAAATATTTTGGGGAAACTGCTAGGATTCAAGCAATGGGCACTTACTCCACCGCTCTGGAATTTTAGATCAAAAATTATCCAAATACCAAAAATGTAGATGATTTGAAGTCATGATCACTGTATTTTATCAAAGATTGGGTTAAAACAACAAGGCTGTACTAGAATGACAAGGGGGTCTGTGAAATTAGTACTGCTTACAACTGTACTTCAATGAATCCTTGCAAAATTTGCTTTCTAAAAATTTGCTTAGCTAGATTCGCTCACTCCATCACACTTAGGGAAAAGAAGAATGATCATATTCTAGGGACATATGGCATAATGTGTATAATCCATCACTTAGAGAATTTAGGCCTACTCCTGCCTTAAGATTTAATGGCACAGACACCAACTGGGTGTACAAGAAAAAAAATGCATCCAATATATCCCCTGCAATCATCATATCAACAATGGCAAAATCATGAGAGAAGATGTCGTTATACTGGCAGAAAATACAACTTTACTGGTATGTTTGGGGTTTTTTTCATAAGGCCCCAGGAACACTAACAAGAGAATTTATAAAGTATATCTGTATTCCAATGAGCTCTTTGCACAACTAGGCTAATGAAGTCATAGGTACAAGCAAGTCACGTCAATCAGGTTCTGCATCAGGCATGTTTTCCAGAACACCAATGTGAGACAGGGATTGATGTGATTCTGGGCATAGCTACAATGTCAGCTGCATCAACTAGGGACTGGGCAGCTGCCAGAGCCCTGCCACATCATGTGATTAGGAACTCATACTGAAGATGGTGTACATTTTGTGGGATAAGATGATAGCTCCTCTAATCAACCTATCAAATGCATGTCTAGACCCTGATGATCTGTGAAGGTCACTCCCATGGATGCAGCTACACCCGCTTGAGTATACGTCTATGGGAATTTCATGGTTCTTTGCAAGAAGATGTGAACTGCATTCACAGACAGCCCTGTAACTGATGTCAGAGCAGCCTTGAGTCCAAGCAATGAGTTTCACAGCTCTTGATTTCTTCCAACTAAAAGGTAGGTACATGAAAGTTTATTGTTTATTTCAAAGCTTTACCTGCAGAGGAACAGGTCTTAAAATACTGAGAGAGGATCACTTGCTATCATCTGTGCCCCTTGTTCTCATCTCAGATTTGCACAAGCAGGACATTTAGAGAACCTAAACCCAGAGCAGTTGCTAAGTGAAACTAACCCTGAATAATTCAGATGTGAAAGAATCACAACATTAGAATCGTTTAGAAACCAACACGATCCACAACCTAGATGCAAACTGCGCGGCCTCTGGGCACTCTGTGGTCAAACTCTGGCATCAAAAGAAGCAGTGCATCCCTTCCACTAGCAATACATCCCTTCCATCAAAAACTGTCATTGTGTTCTATTTGCCAAATTAAAACAGCCCACAGAAATACGTTGGTAGAAGGCTCAACCAGAAAACTTCATCCTCACTGGAGTCATACTGACATGTGCACACAGAAAAAAGGGAGGAGAACTAGGAAGTACATGGGAAGTCTGAAAGCTGCAAAAAGGTTGGAGATTCACAAAATCCTTGGGCTTCAGACAGCAATTTTCAACACCAGAAAAGATAAACACAGAGAACATGATAGAGAAAGCAAGAGGGAAAAGAGGTGGGGAAAGGAGAAAGGAAAGAAGGAATGCAGAGAAATAGAGGAAAGCAAAAGAGACAAGTGGAGAAAACATGCAGAAAAGGGAAAGAAAGAGAAAAAGAAGAGGGAATGAGAGAAAGTGATAGACAGAAGGGGAGAGAAATCTCTGCTGGTACAGTAACAAATAAATCCCTGCAGCATGACAGGCGTCTGCTGAAGCATTTCATTTCCCCGCAGCATAATGGTGTGTTATTGCCCATTATCTGTTCTGTCAGTGCCAGAGTCGATATTAAATGAGGGGCAGCTGCATTTAGCTGCCATTTTTCAGCTGTCTCTGTTACCATGGAGACACGCTTGTTTTTGGATGAACCTGGCTGTGAGCAGAGGGTGCACGCGCACGGCGGGGGCAGGAGCGCCCCAGAGCAGTGGGAGCAAAGGACCAAGACAAACACTGGAGGGACACAAGCAAGGGGAGGGCAGGTCCCTTGTACCCAAGCACCACAGAGACAGTATTTGCAAAATCCTTCTTAATATGCAGCAGGGCCCACAGCCGAGCATACAGACATTGCTCTGACTTTCACGGAGTCTAGCAATTGCTCCTTCATCCCTCTGCCCTTTTCCTTTCCCTACACCCACTGTCCCATAATGACAGCAATCCTCCCCTTCTTTCTGGTATCTCTGTGGCAACATCCCTAAGACTGTTAGAAGTAATGATTAATTAAGCCTCTCAAAGACCATGCAGCAGATTGATGAGCATTAATATTGCCAAAATACTAATCAGGAACATGAAGCTCAATGAAATTGGATTTACCCCTCTTTCCCAATAAGATTTATTCAGCAAGCTGCTGCCACGCATGGGTGCTGAAATCTAGATAACTTCACTCACCCCTTTCCTGATTCAAAAATAAGGATATTCCCTACAGGGCAGTGTATGGGAGACATCTACACAGCCAACTGGAATCAAATCAAAGATCTCATTTCTTTTTCTTAACTTATTAACACAGCGTTTCTTTAGAGGAAAGATGCACTGAGGTCTCCCTGCACCATTTACTGAACAGTGGCAACTTCCAACCAAGCATCTAGCATAGATTTGATCTCCAACACTGCTGGCTTTAGACCACAGTGCAGTGGTTGGGAGAGCCCATCTCCTGTTCTCCAGTGGCATCTCAATCACCAGTACAAGAATCTTCTGCTTCTAGTGTTGACCACACACAGCACCAGAACTAAGCAGTCCAGTTCCAGCAGCATGTTCAGTTTACTCACATTACTATAAGCTGTTTGTCTCTGCTTGAGGGCCTTGCTTTTCTGACATGCTTGTAAAGGGTTTTAGAAACATTGGAGACACTGACACAATGACAGTCAAACCAACAGATGATATACCAGCATTATCAAATGAAATGGACCCAGGGTTTACTCCTAGACTTTGGAACAGGGTAATTTGCCATTCTGAACCCCTAGAACTCTCTCCAATATAATTTTCTCATTTAACTAGCAGTCTTCCAAATTATTCTGAGCATAACTTAGGGGTTAGGTTATGCCCATGACCATTCCCAATTTTCATACAACCATCTTGTTCTGCACGTTTATGAGCACAGACAGACCATCCTGCAATGGCCAGCCTCAGTGCCAGGAAACATTTCCACATGTGCTCAGCTCATCAGTAGAGACAACCAGGCAATCCAGCTTGGAGACAGCCAGGACAGTACTTTGTGCTGTCCAAAACTGCAAGGGTAAAAGTCTTGCTGACATGTCCTAGCTCTGTCCATCCTAACTCTCTGTCAAAGGGCTGATTTGCTCAATTCTGCTTATCATGCAGCTTGTATGTACACAGAGCAATGGGAGTCACAGCTCCTCTGTAAGCCACTGAATACTTGAGCCATCTCTTGTCTGCTGAGATATATCCTCCTAAACAGATAAATACAAAAAGAAGACTAATAATCCCACTCAAGCTGACAAGGATAATGGGATGCCTGAGAAGTAAATCACAGCCTTAAGATACATACCAAGAGCACTTTTGGGGTCTCAAAATTCCCTAGCACTAAATGGGAATATTCTACTGCTACACTCTGAACTTGCAGAAAGCTTCACCTCTAGATCAACTATGATTATACCAAAAGGAATTGTTTGGCGTGTCATGTTTATGATTAAGGCTAAAGATGCCCAGAGGACATTTACTCCTCAAAGGTGAATTCATGATGCAGAGACACTGTCAGACACTGAGAGCATTCAGCTTCTCACAAAGCAGCTTGCTCTCTAGGTGATACCTACATTTGCCTTGAATTCTGATTTACAGCTTCCCAGTCCATTCTCAGATTATGCTTCTCCAAGTACAAACCTTATACCTCCCTTAAACCTCTGTCCTGTCCCTTTGCCCCAAACCCCCAGAATGCAAAGCAACAAAGTCAAGCATCTTTGCTTGGAAGCTGCAAGCAGAAGATGCAGAGCTGCCCAAGTCCAACTCTGGTTTGCAGTGGAGTGTCCCATCTCTTGTTGTTTAATCTCAGTGCACTTTAAACAGAAGATATACTGATACAGAAGTAATGCCAAGAAACACAGCAACAGTGGGTAGTCTTAACTTTTAAAATTGTAATTTGCTACTTCCTTTAAGCTTAGAGCACCCTCTTTTCCATACCCCCTGCTTTCCCACTGTTTTTCTATGAATCATCTCATTTATTTGTTCGTGCTGTCCAGCATCACCTAACAAATACAATTTTCAACACTCAAACACTCAAGCAGGAAACTACTGTTTTAATAATTGTAAAAAACTGCAGTACCTTCCAATGGTCTACTGCATCATCTTCCAGTGACCTGCTAGTACAGACAATTTCAGTGCCTGACTGTAAGGCAGTCTTCTTCCTTTATTCAATGTATTTGCTTTACAGAAGCCATTTAACAGTCATTATTTCTCATGGCCTACCTAGCTCTCCCTGCTCCATGCTGAGACAGTAAAAACAAAGGATCCAAGTGTGTCATTGTATTAATATTAAAGTCTTCATCTTCCAGTTGCAACGTATCCGTACCTTGTTATTTTCTCATCAGAGCCCCTTACTCTCCTTACTATTTCCCTATATTTCCCCACTGTGGGCCTTCTGGAACTTGACAAAACTTTTAAAAGCAGATTCTAAAGAGACTCCTCAAGAGACATCTGGGTTAACTGGCACAATGCTGTTGATCTTTCCCACGACTGACTTCTGCTACTTTTCCCTGTGGCAGTAGCCTAGAACTGCTCTTCATGTGCCTTTTCGTATCTTGCTGACCACTGGTTTCTTTAAAATCTCTGATTGCCCCACATTGAAGAAAAAGTTCTTTCTGAATTGCTTACATGCTACTCCTTCCTTTAGCTTCTATCCACTTTCCTAACCTTTTGTTTTTGAATATGGAACTATCTCAAGCACCAGAGTAAGATACCAGACTGACACCAGATTTGCAGGATCTTTTTTCTCTGGGGGATGCCTGAGTTCAGAGTTGTCTGATCAAAGTCATCTTTGTAGTCCATGAGAATTTTGCACACAGTACTGGAAACAAACATCTGATATACACGATTTAAGTTATGAATATTAATGAACTATTTAATCTGTTAGGTCAATGACACTAGTTTTGGGTTCAATGAGTCAGAGAAGCTAAAGAGAAGAAAGAAACATGCTCTAATATTAAGAAATTTTGCTTTAATGTAATCTCTGGTCAGCAAAGAGTATGACAAGAGCATTGACAGAGCTGTTTTTGAGACAAATGGGAAAGCAAGGGGGGAATTATCCTGCAGAACTCTCACAAACAATTCTGTGGTCATTTCAAGGAGTTTCTAGACTTGTGCCAACTGCAATTGAAATTAAATAAACTGGTTTCAGAAACAGCCTAAACTGTCCCATTTGTGCTAAGGAACACATTCAGAAGAGCAAGGGAATTTGAAATTAATTCCTCTGACCACATTCCCCACACCCAACAACTCAACTGGACTGAGAAACAAAAAAAGACAAGAAAGATGTAAAAGAAACCTAACTGCTAGATGCTACAGACATCATATTTATTCAGTAACCATTTTTAATCAAAAGTATTGATTTCTATCTCTATGCACAAAGGGATTCTTTGTGGAAAGCTTTCAGGCACACAAAACTAGCACTTAAATTTCAAGGAAAGAAAGAAAGGTATATCTATCTTTGGATGTCTTTGTATCTTTATTTTCCCCACTCTCTCTTTCCAAAGAACAATACCCATCAGTTTTCTTCCTACAGCCTACTGTCTCAATTCAGTCAGTGAAAAATAGGTGTGTCATGTTTGGCCCTAATTATTTGCATTCATGTAGCACAAGGCAGCATAGCTGAGGATCAAGTCCTCAGTGGCACAAAGGCTGCCACAAAGGTGCCCCTTTAGTTCTGGAATTAAGGGGCTAGTGCTCCTGGTGATGGTATTCCTAAATCTGATTCCTACTACTGGTGAAGGAATGGTGTACATCACTCTGCCAACAGCAGGTCCGCTTTTCTATGCATCAATACAAGATCCAACTTTGAGTATTTCAGTACTCCAACAGAAGCTGGGATAGCTCAATTCACAAAAATACAGGTCCAAGGGACAGAGATGTGAGAAGGTCACAGCCTGGTATCACAGACAGCTTTCTATAAGAATCGGCCTCACTTTTGACTATTCAGGAACAGATTTCAAACCTCAGCATCCCTGGTGCTGGGCACTCCTTATGCCTTGCCTGTTTGCAGGTCAAATCATTCAACTGCAGAGCTGGGAAAGAAGGTTGAGTCCTCCAGATGCAACCTTTTGGCACTGAAGCCTCTCCTTTCCTACTCCACATTGCCCCAGGAAGGGATACTGTGTTTTTAGCAGAGTACTTAAACACAGTCATGAGGAGTATAAGGAATGAAGTGTATTTCCATGTCACAACAGACTCTATTAGCATAATTCCTAATTGTGACTGTTTGCAATTCCCACCATGTTTAGTACACACAGAAGTACAACACAGAAGACAGCATTTAGTGCCTTATCATGAAGCATCGCTTCCTAACCTGCCCCTGGGATCTGAAGCACACATTGAGCAATACTGAGTCCTTGTGGTACAAAACCAGCCAGAGGATAATCTGGGAGGTGCAGAGACTGGAGCACAAAGCCTTTCTTCTGTTGTGGCAGGAGAGAACACACTTGCAATGGGGACTTGCCAAATGTACAGTTCTGTTGGGGCTTATGTACAGAGGAGACTCTCCCTTGCAGAATCCAATTCAATCATTAGAAAGATAGTGGCCCTCACAAAAGCAGCTCCTTTGGGGTACAGTGGCCTATCTTGGCTATTACTGACTTATAAAAACACACAGGAGACTCAGCAAAGGGAGTCTGTTTTAATAAGAAAAGAATGTCTGAGCAGGACAGGTCAGGGTCCCATGTACACCCAGACACTGGGCTGGGGACTGTCCCCTCCCTCCCTGCTCTCTCCCAGTCTGTGCAGCTGCCTCTCTGGAGGCAGTGGGACATGTCCTGGCTGACAAGGACCCTGTCCAGTCAGTCCAAGGACTTGCAGTTGCCAGCAAGCTGCCAGCCCCCATGGTGATCTGACCCAGCAAAAGATCTTTAGCTGCCAACTAAAAATTCCACAGCAAATCCAGACCTTGCTGTCCCAACAAACATGAAATAATGTAGCTATTCCAGCCAGCAGCTTTAAAATACCCTTCAAATATACACTAGTTACATTCATTAGAGCCCAGGGATGGCTGAAACATTTTATCCCTCTCCTTCTGTCCTTTAACTCCTCTAAATCTTAAAAGAACATTTGTTTTCAAGCTGACGTGTTAATTAACTTCATCCTCTCCCCCAACTGTCGGCAGTTGCAGATTCAGATCAGGTCCAGAGCTGTCACCACAACACAAGGAAAAGCACTTCTCTCCATTTCAACTGCATTTTACATAACCGGGATATTAGAGCAGCCAAAGGCTCTGGGGTTTAATTCAAACTTAGACTCTCAGGTGTGAATCTGTTTTGCTGCAGGTATTTTAATTTCCATTAGAGAGAAAAGAGGAACAGAATCTTGCATGGTTTTGTATGCATTTGTTTTGATTTTTATAGCTGGCAAAAGTGCTATATTAATAGCACAGCAGGGGCTGCACTGAAACCAAAGACCTGGAAAATAAAATATTCTCAGTATTCATTATTTCAATACTTGCAAATTCCAACAGGATGAGACTTTCTATATGCTTATTGTGAAAGAGAAAAAGAGGCATGGATTAAAATAGATTTTAAAAAATCACTATTTATTTACAGTACATAAAGCAAATATACTTGCAAATTGTAAAAAGTGTTACGCTTGGAGTCCTCAGAGATTCTGATGTATCGGAACTAAAAGCAGGCATACCCAAATTAAAGGCTCAAAGAAAACCGGGAAAGACACTTTCAATCTGATATGCAACTGCTGAAGACAGACCAACCTGACACAGAGCAGAGCTCTGAAGGCCTGAGTCACAAATCCAAATCTCAGACATCTGAGTTCTCACAAGACGTTTGTCATATCTCACCTTAAATCTGGCATGAACCCGATGTACAGACATAGTTAAATCACTTGATCATCTTTTTCCTAAAATTAGGACTCTGATATTGAGCCATTTAGAAGTGCTGTGAGATAAATTGCCCATAGCATTGCAAAGCAGTAATATTGCCACTTAGTTTTGCCTAGTATTAAACAAAAATTCTTCCAAATGCGCACTCACACTTGTTGAGGTCTTAATTCCAAAAAGGAAAGCGTCACACATAGCCAGAACAATCAGTCTTCAGTACCCCTCTCCCACTGCAGTCTTTACTCTGAGTAAATGAACCTCATCTCAGCTAATTACAAAAAAAACACCACCAAAAACAAACAAACAAAAATTTGAGTCCTTTAAACAACTATTCAAGAAAGCATCAAAGAAATATGGAGCAAAAAGAGTTCCTCAAAAAATAAAAGACACAAATGCCTTATAGTAAAGGGCATCTCACATTCAGCATGATGAACCCCTGCCTACCTCATAGACACAAATTTGGGGTGGAGGGTATGTAGGGCTTCACAGATCATGTTCTACATCACTATGCAGAGCTGAGCACTCTCTACAGATGCATGTGTGGTGGAAGGGGCCAGGTCTCTCACTCAGGGCACTGCCCCATAGCTGACCTTTCACTCTGCTCCTGTAGCTGCAGCGAACAGCCTTTGCAAGAGAACAAGGGTCTGAATAGCCCTTCTGGGGGCTGAAATTTCTCTGCAGCTCTAGGAAAGGTGTTGTCAGGCCCAGGACAGTAAAAAATCATGATTGCTCAAATACTGCACTGTGTGCTGGAAGGGTGGGCAGCAGTCCTACCCCCCTCACAGTCAGTCTGCATGCCACATGTTAGTAACAACCAGTGCCCAAAACAAGCACTGAAAACAAAAGTTTGGGTAAAGCCTTGAGTCATTTAGACCTGACCTGACACCCCTCCAGCTTTTTTCACGTAAGGACTGATTTCATACAGAACCTGCTATTTCAAATGTGGCAGTAAGTCTTAGCACTGTGGGCAGAAGCACATGTTTAGTCTGGCACAGGGAAAGGCACATCCTCCAGTGATGCCTTGTAGCTGCAGGAAGTTTAGTTCCTATGTGAACCAAACACAGGGATGAAAATGGTTAATCCTGCTACACAACCATAAATAAGTAAACATGAAGCCCAGTAACAAGCACAGTTTTTTGTAAGATTATGCTATCAACTGGCTGAGAAATCACAGTCTCAGACTTGTCTATCAGACGAGTGGTTAATGATACAAGGCTGTTTGACTTGTATCATAGGGATAAACTGTGCGTTAACACTTTGCCCTGATGATACAGGAAACCAAAGGGGAAGAAATACACTGCAAGTATCTCCTATATAGGATTTCTCCTCAGAAATATTCTGCTGAGGGTTAATAAATAAGTATTTTGGGGGTAAATCTTTTAACGTTAATGAAGACCAACTTAAATTGAACAACTAATCAACAACAATGAAAACTGGTCTCTTACAATGGCTCCCTTTCACCTGTTGGTAAAACAGAACTCCACATTGTAGAGGCTTTTTCATTCAACAATTAAATATTCCACAATGAGAAGAGAAGCATTTTTTGACCTTTCAGTTGTTTCTACACACAAACATACCCAGTTCTCTAACAACAGCATAAATCCAGTGTATTTCCGATGACTTGCTTACAAACCAAGGTTTATTTGCCAAAAGAGATTAATCAATAATTTCAAATTAACATTACAATTAATTTGCCAGCAGAAAAATGAAGGGGGAAAATGCAATGAACAAAGCATTCCATTTCCCTATTCCCTCTGCTGCAGATGAAGTGGTGTGGCTTCAAACTAATGGAGAGGCTTCCAAGGTCAAGAGGGAATGGTTACCTAAAGGGGTCTGTGAACCAGACCCTTCTCCCCTAGTCCCTGCCCTTCAGTGAGACTGCAGCATTTGCCACGGACAAATCATTTCAGCTGTTAATTTAGCCTCTCCTTTTGCAAAATAGACCTAATAGTACTCACTTATCTACTTCACTGGGATGCTTCAAGGATTAAAATTGATGTGTCCCTGCTGAAGTAATGTGCGATAATTACCTTGTTTATGTGTCCTCTCTTGGATAAAATGAAAATTGCTTTGCTGCGTGTCACAGTCCCACACTGCCAGCAACTTGGGCCCTGGGCGAGCTCAGGCAATTGGACAATGTTCCCTCAAGCTGATTTCTCTTGTGCAACTGAAGGGAGAGGAAAATGGCAGCCCAGGGCTGCAGCAAGTACACTGTACTTGAGTCTGCTCCCTCAAAGTCACTAATTATGCAGAAGAGCACTCCTTTACAGAGCAGTGGGAGGCAAGGACTACATTTTCTGCCTACATTTGGGTGACAAAAAAAAAACCCAAACCTGTTGACATCTTCCTTTACAGAGAACCAGATCCTTTCCTGATGAAAGCAGTGAAGCAGTCATCCTCTTTTAAACATATCTGCAACATGCAAGTCCCCCGTCTGTGCTTGTTATTCCCAGGTAAGTGCCCCTTTTCCTTCAGGTGTTTTAACTTGTAAAAATGAGAATAACACTAATAAATTATGCAACACAAAGGGAAAAGGTCTAGTATTTTACTCTTACTTCTTTCAGAGAAAAGCAGTCAGAAGTACCTTTACTACAGATACACTCTGGCAACTGCAAGTCTGTCTCTGCTCTTTATAGATGTGCGTAGCCCAGTCTATTCCTACAGGCAGTGAAGTTTGCAGACTGGATACATCCTCATCTCCTTTTGCACTGCATTGCATTTCCTCACTCCCAGCCAATCCAGCCATCTCATGCCTCAGCACTCTCCCCTCACCCAGACTCGCTGATTGCCATGGCAAACACGGGGGAGGCCAGAAAATTAGATACAGATAGCAGTTGGCATTTGTGGAAATGCAAATAAAAACAGCACCATTTAACAACAGGCAGGCAAGAGCCTGACATGAGCATCTTCTGCCTCCAAAATTTAAAGAAACACAGAGCAGAGCAACATTTACACACTGAATAGCATAAAGTTATGTCCAGATAAATAGGTTTTCCTGATTTTACAGCCCAGTTACAATAATCACGAATAAGTTGACCCTTCTGTCTCAGGAGGGGCATTTCAGGGGAGCAATTTCAAACAGCAACACGAACAAGAGTGTTTCAGATAGACCAAGGTCTCTTAATTCACAACACATGTGGGTACAAAGCCAAGATTGCAAGAAATAAACCCCACTCCTTTGCTCTTGGAAAACTCAAATATCCAGCCTCACACATGAGAATCCTTCCTAAGTAACCCTGTTCCAGAGACAGCCAAGTATTATCACTGCAGGATTCTTAGAGGGTCTGCATTTCTTAGAGATGTTCTTTTACCCAGAGGATTTTCTGCCAAAGTTAGAGTGAATATTTCTATTGTAATTCTTTAAAAAATAAAGACGCCATTATAAAACTTCATAAAGTATTCAACATGCAGCAATCCCTGAGCAATGATGACTCCACACATTTGCAGTGCGCACGTGTTGCTTAAAGCACTGCAGACATCTGAGACTGGTTTTCCTGCTGTCTTTAAAGGTGGTCAGAAAATGCAAGCAATATCAGTGAGGTCAAAGATGCAGGATTTTTAAGAATCACAGCTGTGTTGGGATCCAGTGGAACCCCAAGACTGAACTCTGCAAAGAACAACTTTTTGCTGAAACAAGCTCTAAAATGCCCAGAGGAGAGCTCGGCTGACAGAATTTCTAGGACCTCTGTCTGTCACAAAAGCTCTTTTTTAACAAAGCCATCCTATGGCACTGAGCTGCAAACTCAGTGCAGCATCCAGGTGCTCACACAGTCACCTCAGCCTGCTTCTGCTTCAGTAGAAGCTGTTCTGATTAGCAGCCCGTGCTGCAGGAGAGAACAAGATTTCCAAGTAGTTTCACACGGGATTATTAATCACTATGAAGATTTTACTCATAACCCACACTGTCTGTGTTGTGACATATGGCTGCTTTGCTGCCTCTATGAGTAAATCTGGTACATTAAAACATTCCCAGTGTGCCAAGTGTTTAGCAAACACACATGTTGGCAGCCAGAGTATTCCTGGAAAGGACATGTGTCTTGAAATGAAGCTGTGCCAACTGCTGCTCCATGTCATAACAGAAAAAGTGCCCTAATATCCGAGTTCAGCAGTGCTGGCACAAAGAACGACTGTAATCCAAAAAGCAGAGCTGGAAAAGTGCCATGAAAAACACAGTCAAATTAACAAATATGTGGGTTTGAGTACATCTGCTTCAGAAGTAGCTTCTGCTCTTCTCTTAATTGATGGAAATAAAGAGATTTCCATCAACAGATACCTTGGAAACATTTAGCCAGAGGTCAAAGGCATAACAAAGCAAGTGCAACAAGGCAAAGAATGTCAAGTAATTAGTATAAAAATATTCAATTGCTTCCCAAAAGCCATGAATATAGGTATCAGAACTTGACACAGATCAGTGATCAGTATGACACATGCACCCCTATCATATATAGCTACCTAACTACTAACACACAATTAAGAAGCTGATGTCTAAGAGAACTTAGAAAAACAAAAGTGGCAAGAATGGAGAAAACATTTATGAAATCCAGAAAAATTAATAACCGGATATTTGGACTGCAAATGCAGTCAGATCTTAACATGATTCATACTATAGAAACAAAATAATCCCATGTAAGTCCAATGCTCAGCATTTCAACATTTGTGGATCTGATTTTTCTGGACTCTTTTGGTTCAAGGGTCTGTTTCTGGGATAATCAGTTCTTATCCTCCCTTGCATTAGTTGGTTCCTGGCATTTTCTGAGTATTCTGAAAAAAGCATATATTAACAAAATCACAGCTGCTAAAAAGCTCATCATTTAAATTTGTGTGTATTTCACCAATACTAGACACTGTGAGCATTTGGGAAACATTTGGAAATAACACCCACAGGCTTGAAAAGGACAGTTCTCAGACCCCGCTTACAAAAAAAAGGAGATGGTTCTACTAATCAGCAGCACAGGAATTGCAGACGTGATATTTGCAGTTCTACTCCATCAGAAACAACAATGAAACAAGCATCAGCTAAGACCTTGCAGTTTTATAGTACCAACCCTTAATATTATTGAAGAAATAGGAAGAGAAAGAAGAAGCTGTTATATTGGGTTTCTCTGCATGAGACAAAGCGTAGCAGAAGTGATGTGCAGATTGCGGATAATTTTTTTTGTTGAAGGGTAGAAGATACTTTCTCGCCTTACCTAAATTATGTTATTCTCTCTAGATATTTGCAGCAAGTTGTATTAAGTAGTTGATAACACGTTAAACGCTGCAAAAAAGGTCTATGTGCAATTTCTGCCTGCCATTAGCAAGTGACTGACAGGCACTGTTTCCTGCATTTCAGCACACATAGCTGCTGCTGAGGTTTAATTGGGGCATTTATTTTGAAACGCTGAGTGATAAGATTATCAAGAAGGAAATACTCCAGAAACAGTGAGAGAAGGGAAGTTGAAAGGATGGTAAACAGTGCTTATCCAAACTATCTTCATCCCAGGTAGAAAGTAATTTTCTGAATCTTCTCCCTCCAAAAAGGGCTATCATGGTGTTTCTCCTTTCCAGCCGCCACAGGCAGCAAACATCCATCTGTACTGCCCATCTCCAAATGTGTTATGCTCTCTGAGATTCTCTTTTAATTACAACCACTAAAAGCTTTCATCTGAACTTTTAACCCAGCCTATATATTTGTTGAGAACTCAGAAATCTGTACTGCCTAAGTGTGCAGTTTGCCGAAAGCCTGTACCTGATGCATGTGACACACTAATGCAATTAAAACTGCACGTCAGACTGAAACGTTCATTCAAAACCCACTAGAATCACATTTTTTTGACAAAAATAAGAAATTGTCTGATGGCTGACTTCACCACTAATACAAGAACCTCCTGCTGGCATCATCTTTACCCAGCGCATCATGGAATATTGCCAATTTTACCACTTAAATTGCACCCTGCCCTCCTACTTCAATAAAGGCCAGTAAATCTTACCACAGAAATGCAGGTATTAATCATTTGTACTTTCCTATCCTTTCCACTATATATGCAAGTTGACTTCTCCTGACATTTTGATTGCCAGAGAAAGATCCATAGTTTCAAATATTCATCTAGACATAAAAGAACATTTAGAGCATTAAAATTTTTATTAAAAAAAAGCCACCGAGTAGAAAAGGAATAAACCCCCTAATCTCACATGACAGATTATAGGGCTGAAAGTGAACTCATTTTTTTCTCTGAAGGTGCCTGCCTTTCAACAGGACCTTCCAATGGGAATACTGCACGTACTTTAAAATATTTGTTAATCTAGTTTCATATAATTTATACCACCTATGGGCTATTGAAGGTTAGTGAAATTATTCACACATGAAGCAAAAAGATACTGAGATATTTATTTGACCAAAATTTTAAGCAGAAATTAGCCAGAAAAAGGCAAATCTTTCTAAGTCCCAGAATGTGCCTTAATTACTGTCCTTGCATGCAGCTTGGTCCTTCACAGGAAGGATTAAATAATACTATCATGTTTCCTGCATTAAGTATCTTTCACCACAATGGAAATTCATTGCACATACATCTGTAGGTAGAGGCAAGTTATAAATAATTAATATGATTACATGCAATATATATCAAGCCTGCAACAGATTATGTATGCTGGTCTCACACTGCATCTGCTAGGATAGTGTAATGTGATTTACTAGATAAAACACACTTATTATTTTAAAGAGTTATCAAATTTTGAACTACGTTAAATTATACATTGAGTCATTGTGTTTGTGGGGGTGTGTGTACTCCTGTGGTTTCTGTGTATAAATCAATCATGTTGCCTGTTAATCCCCTACACGTGCATAATCCAGACCGTGAGGAGTCAAAGCCCAGCACAGCACAAAAATAAATGTGCTTTAACACGCACTCTCGGCTTGGCTCTAAAGGCAGGACTGGGTGACTAAGGGCATTTTCTACGAGGGAATACACAACTCAGGATTGCATTACACCCCAAATATGCCCTGCCTGGCTGCAAGCTGAAGCAGCATCTCCGTGTGCGTGTGCACACGTGCGTGTGAGCGATGTGCAGCACACCCGTCTGCGCTGCAGACGCACAGCACCCCTGCAGGAGCTGCAGGTGCTGCGCCTCCGCAGAGCTGCTCGGCTCCTCATCACTGAGGACACAACACATCCGTGACCACTCAGGAGAGAGCACGGGCGTCAGACAGAAAAAGAGGAAACAGAAGAGTCCCCTCTCCTTGCGTGACCCATCTGTGGTGTTTCTGATCCACCTCACTTCGTAAGGCCAGGGGAAGGCTCCTTACGCACAGTTCTGCCCATGCTCTGCGGTCATACCCTCCTCTCCAACACAAGGCCTGTGAGGAAAATCTGACAGATTTTCCAATGTGTCCCACCTGGGACTCAGTAACCTCTTTTCATTTTTCCCCTCACAAACAAGAGTCTTTCTGGATACTCAGGTCTTCTGATAATAAAACATCTTTGTGATGCTTCATCTTTTATGCATCTGGTTGAATAAATTAATATCAATCTAGTCCATTCACATTGTCAGTACAAGAGAACACGAAGGCTTTCACCCTGAAGAAGTGTTAAAAATCTTTCATGCAGGACAAAGGTTCTGTGTACAGCCACTGCAGTACACACACGCACACGCATCCCTACCATAATCCCATTAACTCAGAGAACAGTTTTCTTCAGAGCACATTTGTATACAGTCATCCAATTTAAGAAGGCATCAGCAGAAACGGAAAGGATTTTTAGGAGCACAGGAGGGGTAAGAGTGGGGAATAAAATTATCAGACAGAAGCGATGATGTCTACGCAGAAAACCCTTAATTTAACTGAAACAAAGGATAAGGTGGAAGCACAAGAAACAATGAAGCATCCTATAGCATCTGTCACACCTTCACACAGCAGGAACAAGAAAACTGGGATGTTTTTACACAATGCATAACCTGTGGAACTCACTACCACAGCACAACACCGAAGCCCAGAGGCCTAGCAGCACATAAAATAAAGGCAGGCATTTAGGCAGATAACAGAAACTGCTGCAGTCACAGCATGTACTTATTAAATAGTGTTTACACATTTCTAGAAAACACACATTAAACCTCTAAAACATGTGCGGAAGTAATAAGTTAGAAAAGACAACTGTCAATGGAGTTGACTGGAGTAAGAACAACCATCTTCAGCTGCCCTTTTACATGTCAAGTGTAGCTGCATTGCTAATATACTAATTTTGATAGCAGTCTGAGGAAGTGTCACATTGACACCAAATTGAAAACCGGCATTTTTCCTTCATGAACATTACCTTTGCTACTGGCATTTATTCTGTATTCCTCCATATGATGAATGAGAATGTCAGGTCACAGCAGTGCACCTGTTTGGGCTCCCTGTTACTTCCAGGCTCAGAGAGAAGGCTCTCCTAGTTAATTACTATGCAAAGTGAGAACACAGACAGATAACAACAAGTAGCACAGAAGTTAATATATTTGGCTTCTTTGCTGCACTGGGAGGGTCTGAACTATCACTAACCTTTTCTGCACGTGAGCTCAGCTCCACCATGCCCCATCCCATATCCCTCTCCCCTTTTCTGCAAAAGCCTTGCCTTTATCTTTACAGCTTTTCCTACAACATCAACACTCACTTAGAACAAAAATGTGAACAAAAGTTACCTAGTAATTCCCCAAGTGACTAGCTCATCCCTAAAAAAAAAAAAATCATAATCTCATAGGAATTATGGGCCAGAATATCCAGATTGTGTTACCCACTTACATGGAGCAGGGAGAGCTGCTCCCACCAGTGCAGGCAGGACCCAGTGAGCAGAGAGGATGATACACCATTTCCTTCCCTAGATCTGCAACTCATCACTCTCATCACTCCACCTCCTTTTAAAAACATTTATGCATGTGCAGAAAAACGAGCTTGATCTATTAGCCAGCAGGGACAGATCAGCACAGACAAATAGCAACTCCATTATCAATGCCCTATGTAGTCAAAGGTGAGTTTTAGGTTTGTTAAGGGACTTTTGGGGGACAGGGGGCTTGAGGTTGGTTTTGTCTGGCAGTTCTGGTTTGTTGGGTTTTTGTTTGCTTCTGGGGGTTTATGGTGGGGGCAGCGTTGTTGGTTGGTTTGCTTTTTGGTTTTATCGTTGTTGGGGTTTTCTGTTAATTTTGGTGGCAGTGGTAGTTTGGGGAGTTTGGGCTTGTTTTTTCAGTTTTTTTGTATCCCCTTCAGAATTTGCAGAAAACATCCACTCCAGCCTCCCTGGGTGGATGAAATCTCAACATGCTTGGCCCAGCAATAATCTATGCCCCAATAAAGTAGCATCAGACAGCACTATGGATCACACTCAGCAAGTTCTATATAACCGCATCTCTTCAGATTAATATCCCTAACCATTCCTGAAAATTAATTTTCATACTTTCACATTCACTCAGTAGTCAATTATCTCCCAGAGATAGTAGATGGCATTTGAGAATACATAAGAGGAGCTCAAGTTATATGGATTTAGAGTACCTTAATGGTGCACACACAGCCTGTCAGAAAACAGAAATTTTAAGCTGTAGAAAATGGCTTGGTAAATATTATTATACTGACATATTTATATTACCAATTGCTATCAGAGAAAATCACTGGAAATCAGACCCTTAAAATTCAGTCTTATGGACTTCCAAAGTGTGTATTTCAAGATACATCACAGTGTGTCCTCCTGGCAGTGAGACTTGGAGTCACTGGCAATGGGCTGTCAGAGAGAGGGATGAAGTCTGGCTGCCAGTCAGACAGCACCAAGACAGGGAGCCACTGAATACCTGCTGCTCTAGAGGCACTATCATGCCATCTCTATGCTGCAGAAACTACAATAGTCAAGATATATGTATTTTGAAGGAATTAAGTTACATTTTCTATGAAAATTTGATTTTGCAGCTTTTTCAGCCAAAAAAAATCTTGGGTCAACCGTGAATCTTTTTACTGCTTTGTCCCACAGTAAACTTAAACAGCTGTTAGGTGTGGGCTTTTGACATCCTGAAAGAGGCTGATGAATGATTCAGCACCATACCTGGGTTCTGTCCCCCTCTTTGGTTCATTTGTGGGTTTGCACGTGAACTGCGGGAAAAGTTAACTTGGTGAAAACAAAGAGCAGTGTCCTTCAGAAGGTTCTAGGAGCACTACTTCTCAAGACACTAGGAATAAATTGAACAAAGACAAGGAGCAGAGGCAAAAAAAATTGTAACAGGTAATCCTAATAGCTCTGCTTGGCACGTTTGTAACTCCACAGCACTTGTACTCTGCTCTTCACAGTCATGCTCCTTCCACTCCCCTCTGCACAGACAGTTCTTGCACTTCTCTCAAACAATCTTGTAAAGCCTCACACTGGACACCAACTTTTCCTGTCAAGTTACAGGAAAGGACATGGCTCTTCCATGCTACTGAAGTCAGGCTGCCAGTCACTTTCAGGAGCATAACCCCATATATCTCTGAAGGCAGTGAGTAACTTCTGCACCTCTTAGAAATATCATTTACTGCTATTTCGGCCATCATACAGAACCACAATCTAAAGCACTGAGGCAGGTGAAGTTCATGGTTTTCCAGTAAATACAAAATTAGTTTCCTGCTTACTCACAGTAATGTTATTTCCATGTTTGTAGAGCTGTGCAATAGTAATTGAGAGACTTGAGCTTCACTGGAGTCTGGCTTCAGACCTTTCAGGTTCTGTAGATGAGAACTAAGTGTCCTAATTTTTCTATTAGGATGCAAAAACCTGGGAAAGTCAGCAAGAAAAATTACAAAATCCCCCAGAAGGAAATAGATAATGCTGTTTCCTTCATAGTAATCTAACTGAAGGCATTTTAACTATTGAGTAATGGACCCAACCCTAGGAGATTTGTCCAAAACCAAGCTAACCACTGGAAATGCTTGTTTTAACACAGAGTCCCTCCCTTATGCTTCTATTTTCTACTTTATAACCTAGTCTTACTGTTTCTGCTAAGTTCCCTTAGCTGAAACATTGCCCACTATTGCAGAAATGCTATGCAAGGTCCTGTGGGTCAGTTGTTCAACACTGGGAGACATGAGGAGAGAAAAATCCAACTTCTCTTGAAACAATAACAACTTAAAAAGTTGAAAAAGCTTTATTAAAAATTCAAGTTGGTTCAGGGCACTGGACATTCCATTTCTGCTTTTACAAAAAGCTATGGAGGACTCCTATTTAATAAATTTAAGCACAAATATATTGCACATCTTACCCGAAGTCAAACTTTTTTAACACATAATCATAAACTCTGATTAATCATCTCACTTAGAGACTGGAAGTATTATTTTTTGAAGCCTGGAAAGGGAAAGTAGTTTCACTATAATAATCCCAGAGGCCAGAGGCAGCATTTAAACCATTCTCTATGTCTACCAAAGCTCTGACAGAGACAGCTTTATTTTTCCTCACAGCTAGTGGTTGGGATTTGGGTTTGCTAATTAATGCTGTGGCATTTGCTCTTGCAATGCTGCAAAAGGCACAAGTGAAGACTAGAGAGTTCAACGTTCACACTGCACAGCGTGTTGGCGTTTCATTGGAAATGTGCCGACGTATCTAGTGTGCCAGGAATCCACTCAGCATCATAGACTGGGCACGACCAGTGTCTTCAGTAAGATGAGAGAAAGACTACAGAAAGTACCTTCTATGAATATAAAAGTTTTCCATCTGGAAACCAGAAAAGAAATTCATACATAAATTTGAAACGCTACGCAATAAAGTGATCCACCTTCAGTGGAGTTTAGTAAATACAGCTCCGTGTCAGGAGAAATGGCAGATATGAAATGTAATTACCTTTTTCTTCCCTCCAAACTCAGAGTTTTACAAACTAAGACTGACATGGGAACAAAGAGACTGGAAAAAAAGCAGGTTTTATCACCAAAGCTTGTTTGAAAACCCAGCCTACAGCTAGCTGGAAAATGCAGGGGCTGCTGGCTTGTGAAGCAGACCTGAATTAACAATGCGAGCAACAGCTGAAATACTCCACACATAGCTAGTTTACGTGCCTTTTACAGAAGTTTATATGCTTCTTAAAGAAATAGACATGTCTTAAAGAAATAGACATGTCCAAGGAAACAAAACTGCCCTATTCTGCATCCAAAGGCCTCATTTTACAAAAGAAAGGAGCACCATTACCTTCCATTTTACAAAGGAAAAGATCTACAGCATAAAGATTCATCTCAGATCAGCAGTATCAGAATTTAGATCATACAGCCCCTGCTCATGGAGTTGTTCTCAATTCTCTCTCTTTTTCAAATGAGAAGAAGAAAATGAAGGAAAGATGAAGAGATGAAGAAAAACTATTTCTTCAAGGCTTCAGTGGATCTGACTAAGAGATAAATGATATTTAACCTGAAGAGGATAAGACATAAGATCTACAGAAGCCGAACAGGTTAATCCAGAACATTTCCAGCAAGCCTCGAAAGGTGATCCTTCATCTCTGCTCAGCCCTGGTGAAGCCACATCTGGAGTGCTGAGTTCAGTTCTGGGCTTCTCAGTGAGAGACTTGGAGATCCTGGAGCAGGTCCAGTAGAGGGCAACAAAGACGATTAAGGGAGTGGAGCATCCCTCTCATGAGGAAAGGCTGGGGGAGCTGGGCCTGTTTAGCCTTGAGAAGAGACAGCTGAGAGGGGCCCTTGTCAATATGCACAAGTATCTGAAGGGAGGGTCCTTCAGATCCAAGAGGAAGGATCCAGGCTTTCTCAGTGGTGCCAGGAATAGAAAAGAGGCAACAGGCAGAAACCAAGGCACTAAAAATTCCACCCAAACATGAGGAAGAATTTCTTTACTGTGTGGGTGACTATGCACTAGAACAGGTTGCCAAGAGAGGACATAGAATCTCTGTAAATGGAGATACTCAAGAACACTCTGGACACAGTCCTGTGCCATGTGCCCTAGGATAACTATGCTTGAGCAGAGAAGTAGGACCAGATGACCCCACTGCTGTCCATTCCAACCCTACCCATCATGTGATTTTTTTGAAACAACCACCTGAGTCACCAATGCAGGATTTGCATTTAATTTAAATAGCTGTTTAGTATATCTTAGAAAATTATAAAACAGTCTTTGGGAAACATATATTATTGATACCTTCTTAAAAATATGCATTTAATATGACATTGAAGATGTTCTCCACATGATTTGATCAGGATGGTGAAAAGACAATGTAAGTGGCATGAACATGCATCTGCTGTGTTTAGAGAGTAGCACCACAGACCATGTAGCTCTGCCCTGTTATCTCCCCTCCACCTTGCCTAATTTGTACTTAAATAGAAAGTCTGAGAATTGCCAAACCCCCTGTAGCTCAGCTTTAGCATACTGCAAAATCAAGAGCTCACCAGTTTCCTCTACAAGCCCAAACAGCAACTCAGGAAGGCAAAGGAATTATCAGCTCTCCAGGACTATGGTTCTCCATCCCACACTATGAGAAGCTACTATCAGTCATTTCTCAGTTTGCCAAGTTACAATAACACAACTAGGTGGGTTCTACAATTTTCTGTGAAGAAGCTCTAGGATTTTCATGCTTTGAAATGAGAACTTGAATTTAGCAGATGAACAACATGGGTACTCAAGATGCATCTTATAGGCCAAGTTCTTGTATTAGAAAAAACTTCTCGGCAAGTATTACAAGTTTGATGCTATTAATTCTGTGTAGCTGCGCTCTAGCATGGAACGCTCACAGACTTGCTCTAGCAAAATTAGTTATTTAATAGCTTCTCAACCAGAGAGAAAAATTAAGATAGGGTTTCATATAGACTGCTGCCAAAAGTTTTTCCTTGTAGGCTTGACCATAAATCTCCACCTCCCTCCTCCTCTATAAAGGATCTAGCAGTTACAAGGCTGCCACCAACTAATTAAACCTCAGATCTTGTTAAATGCAACATCAAATCTCATCATAAAATTTGAAGTAAAAAACTTAAGATTGCTTATTCAGTACAGTGAGGACTGAGGCCAATTCTGTTCCCCAAACAGTGCAAGATTTCAAAGCTCTATATGAGATTGATTACAATGTATTTTGCTTTTCTGAGGTGTACAGCTTATGTCTGGCTCTCACTACTTCAGGTAAGCATGTCTGCTTGTCTCTCACTTCTCCTTTGCGACAATGCTAAATAGGAACATTTCTGAAATTTCAAACAAATGTAATGGAATGACAGTCTTGCTTCCCCCACCTAGTTGTCTGCAGCATTTACAATAGATAATCTATGGAAGCAACTGACAATGCCAGCCAGACAATAAAACAGAAAAAAAAAAACCTAGTATGACAATACCTGGGAGAGCATCTTGGTTTTGTGTATCTTTTTCTTAGTAATTAACTGCCCAAACTCACCAGCACCTTCCTGCATCTTCCCAATCTGGCTCCTGGGTGCCCAAAAATTCAGTACCCCCCTTTCAGTTTAACTCCATTACAGAGTACCCCCTCTACAAAACTAGATACATATATTGACAATTACCTTGTCTTTTTCATGGCAGTGTAACAGACTGCTTGAGTGAAAAGATCAGAGAGCCACATAAAATGGCTCAGGTTAGAAGGGATCTTAAATATCATCTAGTTCCAATCTGCTGACATGGACAGGGACACCTTCCACTAGACCAGGTTGCTCAGAGCCCCATCTTTCCTGGCCTTGAACACTTCCAGGGATGGGCTATCCACAACTTCTCTGGACACCTATTCCAGTGTCTCACCACCTTCATCCTTTCTTTTTAATATCCAACCTCAGCCTACTCTCTTTCAGTTTGAAGTCATTCCTCCTTGTTCTGTCACTACCTGCCCTTGCAAAAAGTCACTCCCCATCCTTCTTGTAGGCTCCCTTCAGGTACTCGAAGGCCACAATAAGGTCATCACAGAAGTCTTCTCTTCTCCAGGGCAAACTATCCCCACTCTTTCAGAATTTCCATCTAGGAGAGGTGCTTCATTCCTCTGATCACCTTGGTGTCCCTCCTCTGCACTGCCCCCACAGGTCTCTGTTCTTCCTGTGCTGGGGACCCCAGAGCTGCACACAGCACTGCAGGTGGGGCCTCACCAGAGCAGAGCAGAGGAATCCCCTTCCTCACTCTGCTGCCCACGCTGCTTTGGAGGCAGCCCAGGACACAGCTGGTTCTCTGGGATGTGAGTTCACATTGCTGGCTCATGCCCACCTCTCATCTCACCCCAAGTCCTTCTCAGCAGGGCTGCTCTCCATCTGTCCATCCTCCAGACTGTGTTGATACCAGGGGTGCCCTGACTCAAATACAGTACTTTTCATTGGTCTTGTAAAAACTCAGAGATGCCTATAGGATCTGTATTGGGCCAGTTTCTCAAGTTTATCCAGGTCCCTCCGGATGATATCCTGTCCTTCAGGGTGTGGCAATCACAACAGACAGCTCAGTGTCATCTGCAAACCTCGTGAGGGTGCATCGCTTTGCCTATACCATTAACAAATATGTTAAGTAACACTAGTCCCAATACAGATCCCCAAGAGACACCACTCATCACTGATGTCCATCAGGACTCTGAAGGACTGACCACTACCTACTGGATGCAATCATTCAACCATGTTGTTCTCCACCAAACAGCCCACCCATCGATTCTGGTTCACTTACATGTAGAAGCCCTCCTTGTTATTCTTTGAGTCCCTTGCCAGGTTCAGTTCCAGCTTTGTCTTGACCTTCCTTACCCCTCCCTGCACAACTAAACTTCATCTCTTCCCAGATTACCTATCCTTGTCTTCACTGTCTGTGCATTTGCTTCTTCCCCTTTAGTTTAACCAGCAGTTCCCTACGCAGCCATGAGGGTCTCTTGCCTTTCCTGCCTGATTTTGTGCTCCTGTTAACTGCTACCTCCTGCACTCTATGGAAGACTTTCTTAAAAACCTACCAGTTCTGTTCCACTCCCTCCCCTGAAGGCAGTCTCCAAGGGGATGCCACTGACAATCTCTCTGAAGAGCTTTATTCCTTACCTAACCCTGACCCATATCCCTCAGGACTACAAACTCCACCAATGCATGATCACTGCATCATTCGTAGCTTTTAAAGCTGAACTAAAACACAGGAAAAGAAAATCTCTTCATTAAAATCACTTAGCTGCCAGTGGTGGCCATAGAATTCTTTTATTGACTGTTACTATTAAATTATTATTACTAATGCAATTCTTATTATAGGGTTGCAACTGCAATTCATGTGCTTAAAAAAAAAAAAGGTAAGAAGTATTTAAAATGCTGCTGCAACAGTAAATATCTCCTCTGGCATATTTGTCCTGGAAGAACAGAGCACGATTTGGAATACCTAATTGAAATGTGCTACAGGAGATAAGGCTGGCTGCAGAGACTGACATTTAAAAGCGGGAGACACCAAACAAGACATGAAATATCACTGTTGCTGCCTCAAAGCAGAAAGCCACTTTCACAGAACTGAAGTCTTCTCCTACTCACCCCTTGCCCCTTGACAGCTGACACACACAGCAAGCAATTAACCCCTTCCCTGATGTCACCAGTAATACCATCCCCACAAAAATATAAAGGCTGCTACAATTTCATGTAGCTATTCCCTCCTGCAAATCACGCAGTCCAGCGTGAAGCAACATGTCAACCCTCCTCCCGTTCCTTCTGTGCAAAAACCTTGTTTCTTCCCCAACACATCAACATTTCAAATTCCAGCACACAAGATGCTGGAAACCAGGCTCTACTCCTGCCTAGCCTTGCATGGCAGCACAGGCACCCTGTGCCTACTGGCCTCTGAGCAGAAGAGCTGGTAAACTCCTCCTCAGCTGGAATGGAATCTGGGGATAGTGCCAGAATACAGAGCTGATGAAAAAATCCTTGGCACACAAAGAGTATTATGACATGTTTGACTGCTCAATCTTCTGCTGCCTTAGTCAGAAGGAGCACTGGTGCCTTTGAGTCATCTGATCTGATGTTGTGGACCAGCAGCAAGGGACATAAATCCAGCAGATTCCATAAATGTACAGTTTGCATCAACAACACTTCAAGCAAGGACTTAATTAGAAAGTTACAGTTCATTAAAAGAGCACCTAATTAGCTTTTTCAACTATATATTTTTTCCTATGTCAAGATAGCAAGGCAAAGATTGGGATGCATATCAGAACCAAGCACCTTGTGCTGCTCAGTGAAACATCTCAGTGTTGTTGAAGGAACAGCCCTACTTAAAAAGCTGGGTTTGAAATAGATGTTAGAAAATACGCTGTGAAGTTTCTGAGCCATTAGACTGTTCAAGCCAATAGACTGATCAATGATCTTGAGCAAAACGGGAAATCCTAGCCCAAGAGAAAATATTTTTAAACTTAAAAATTGAGATTTTTCATTTCAGGTTATCAATCAACTCTTGCTTTCATATAGCACTGGTTGGTGTCTCTTTGCTTCCCTGAAACAGGATGGGCCAAAGAAGGAGTTTCCTCTTTGTTGAACTGTACACCACGTGGAAAGGTCCATGGTGCAGCCAAAGAGACTCAGCAGCCCTGTTTTCCTGGAGCTATTCTAGTCACTCCTGACAGGCAAACAAGAGTTCTATTCTCCCTCTGTTCACAGCTCTGACTTGCTCTGCAGGGGGTCATTCCTTTCCATGTTGTAGCACACACTGGATTTCTCTTCCATTAATCACTTTTGCCCGATTCTGCAGCAATTTCATCAATAAAACCCAACACACAGAATTATGTAGTAAACTCTGTGGACCCTTGACTAGTGCTTCCAGGTGGAAATCTTGATACACAACAGAACACAGAAGAGAAATGCTCAGAAGGCTCATCAACCATTATCACAGCATTTTAAAGAAATATTCCTTTGTCCTGGGGTGACTTTACGATGCTGAATTGTCTCCCCATTCATCTGTTTAGCCCAAAAATAAGTTTTGCACCTTTAAAACTAGATCTGATGGTGAAGGGGAGGAGAAGGAGAAGCAGTGAAATGTCTGAGGCGGCTGATTTCAAAACAGAGAGACAAAAGTTTCAGCTTTCTCCCTCACTGACAATATTCTCTGCAGCACGGAGAGAAGGAGAGAGCTCTCCTTTGTTTTTAGTTAGTTTTTAGCTAGCTAAGGCACAGAAGTTCCCTGGACTGTGGCTTTTCTTTTTCTTGGAACTGATCAGCCTTGCTTTGGACCAAAAACCCAGAAGAACACCAGGAGCTCACAGCTGTGGCCCACCAGGGCCCAGGACAGGGCATTTTCCAGCACAGGAGGGACTGAGAAGAGACTGAGCAAGCTGAGCTACACTCCACGAAAAAGACCCTCTCTCTGAATTTGTCATCTCTTCAAAAGAACAAGAAGTTCCATTCTTTAATATTATTCATTTTTCCATATTTAGGAGTATTTTTATGAAAAGACATCCTTATATGAGAAGCATCTCCTATGATGCAGCCCTGCCTAATATTCAACAGTGTCCCTAATCAAGGGAGGTTTTTCTTGAGAATGCTTTAACTGTACCCCAAGAAAATATGCAAAACAACTACATGCAGACCATATTGCAATGTCAGATACCCAACGTGTGCCATTCTTTTTATAAGCATCTACCTGGTCATTTAAGGACTTGTAATAGCAAGCAAGGTCAATTTTGTTTCCTTAGACCTCAGTGACATGGGTTACAAGTTTCCATTAGAAGCTATCATTCAAAGCAGGTGGCCACCTTATCTATAGGAAGCCCAGCCCAATCAGAATCTCTGCTCTTCTGCCCTCATTCACACTACAAACTGAAGTACTCCTGAAACAAAAAAATATAACCAAACAAACAAATGAAAAAAATCAGTCTGTGCTCTGTGGTTTGAAGCATTTGGATGTGTTGCCAGCACACTTGAAAAGCAGGACAGGAGGCTGATGGCTCCATGTGCCACAGTGTAATATTTTGATGTTTGAGATGCCTGTTAGGTACCTTGACAGAGCCGGAGCTCCTTCTGTACCAATTTCTGCCACCATAAACTGGCACCACATGGAATGCACTGCAAGACTGGAAAATCTCTCTCTAGGGACATTCAGGTCAAGA
The DNA here is from genome assembly GCA_013400215.1 of Cisticola juncidis. Lineage (NCBI taxonomy): Eukaryota > Metazoa > Chordata > Aves > Passeriformes > Cisticolidae > Cisticola > Cisticola juncidis. The sequence goes on from VXBR01005798.1 coordinate 1,082,833, forward strand.
TCCAAATGCAGGAATTACCCCGAATACACAGGAAATCTGACACAGCACAGACACAAAATGAGTGCAGTGCCATCAGTCAAGTCAGGAGAGGAGATCCTTCTCAAGGCGTTTGTCCAGGCGAGCTCACCCAGAGAAGCAGAAGTACTAGGAAGTGTGTTAGAAGTCTGAGATCCAAGTGTAGTTACACAACTGGAAAACAAGGAAGGGATGAGCCTGGGATTCAGATACCTTAGCAGATTAACAGATTCCTAAATTGGGCAGAATCATGTCCCTTGCCCTGATGGTCAGGTTTCTTTTAATGCAGTCCAGAGCAGGCATACACCAGGAACAAGGTGCAGTAACGGGTTATGCAGAAGCCCAAAAAACTGTGAAAGATTTTGGGAAAAGCATTTGAGCATACACCTGACCATGTCAGCTTGTCTGTGATTTCCCCCATTTGAAATTACTATTCCAAGCTCTTCACTTCTCCAAGTGAACTCATCCCATTTGAATTTGAAAATCCTCTAGTCCAACAGTGAGATATCAGTAGAGTTGCTGCTGGGACTTTAACTGAGGCATAGGTTCAGGTCCTCAGTATGCCAGTATGTATTCTTGGGCATTCCATAACACAGACTTAAATAAAAACAAACCTTAATCCCTTCATGTTCCTCATTCATATCTTCTTTTTTTTATTTTAAATTTACAAATTGCCTCTTGCCAGTTCACTAAAATGTCTGTTATTTTAAGACTGGTTTTGAATGTGTCCACAAACAGGTCCTTCCACAGAATCATGAAGAAAAATACATATTTTAGGTACCAATTTGAAATACAACTTACTTTTTGCAGCCCCTACTTGATTCTGCATCTTGTAACATCACTTCGCATTGGGATGATCTGAGCAACTGTATTGGGCTGACATTTCAGTGGGGTTGGTGAAAGAAATACCTCCTAATTTCAATCATAGAATGGTTTGGGCCAGAAAGGACCTTAAAGATAATCTAGTTCCAAACCTCTTCCACTAGACCGGATTGCTCAGAGCCCCATCCAGCCTGGCCTTGAACACTGCCAGGGATGGGACATTCTCCATTTCTCTGGCCAACCTGTTCCAGTGTCTCACCACCTGCATAGTAAAGAATTTCTTCCAATTCTAAACCCATCATCTTTCAGTGTACAGCCATTCCCCTTGTCCCATCACTACGCATCTTTGTAAAAATTCCCTCTCCAGATCTCTGGTAGGCTCCCTTCAGGACAATAAGCTATTCCTAAAACCTTCCACTTGCTCGCTTCCTCACAGGAGAGGTTCTCCATCCCTCTGATCATCTTGTTGGTTCTACTCTGGGCTCTCTCCAATAGGTCTATGTCCCTCGTTTGCTGGGGACCACAGAGCTGGATGCAGTTCTCCAAGTGGGACCTCACCAGAAGGAAGTAGAGGGGCAGAATCATGTCCCTTGCCCTGCTGTCAGGCTTCTTTTACTGCAGTCCAGGATACAATTGGCTTTCTGGGGTGCAATTGCACTTGGTTGGGTCATTTTGAGATTCTTGCCAACCAACACTCCAGAATTTTTTCCTCAGGGCTGCTCTCAATCCATTTTTTACCCAGCCTGTATTTGTGCCTGAGCTCCTGACCCACATGCAGGACCTTGCACTTGGTCTTGTTGAACTCCATCTCTCTGCTAACTGTATAGGGAATTAGGGGAAGGTTGTGAGGGGCAAATATGCACTGTGCAGTGTAAACTTGTCCCTCTTATTTCTCAGTAGCTTCCAGCAGTTATTCCCTTTTTTTTTTGGAAGTGCTAATGGATGTTAGCAGAAAAGGAAGGCAAAAGGAGGGGAAAAAGAGAGAATTAATCACAGGTTTTTTCCCCTCTTACTAACTGAAATCCTCCCCAGTGACTCTGTTTTAGACTGCTGTGGCTTTAGAAATAGCCTGGACAATTAAAATTATCTCTCCAGAGCTCATCTCCTGCAGCTTCCTCTTGCCTCTGAACTTGCATCTCATTGAAGAAGTGACCATCCCTCTATGTGAAGACAGCCTAAACCAACAGGGGATTAGATTAGCTTTCACTACCCATGAATTGTCCCTGTTCCCACATCTCTCTACTCTACTCCCTAATCATTTTTAAAGAGACTTCTTTCAGTGTGTCTGACTAATGTCAGCTTTTTCATTGTCCTTATGGGATGTTGGAGATTCTCCCAGCTGTGCAGAGTCATTTTAGGTCTACACAAAGCACACCCCAGCAAATTAACTTATAGTGTATTCAGTGAATTGCTGTGGGAGACCACTAATAGAAACAGTGCAGCAGAGGAAGGAGGGGAGCTAGGGAACTGCCAGGCATGACACGAGCATGGAAGTCCCATTACGTTGGACAGAAGAAACTAGGGGAAGCCCCAAAGTAACACTAAGAAACAATCGACTGGACCAGTGAGTTTTTGTTGGTGTTTTTATGTTTGTTTAGCTGATTTAGTTGTTTTTTATTTGTTTTAATTATATGGCATAAGAATCAAAGCAAAGACATTTCTGTGTGAACAGCCTCCCCATTAAAATATATGGAATGTCCATCTATCACAGCCAGAAGCTCAAATATAACTAGTATTCTTAAGTTAGCAGCACTATGAGGTTGAACCACATTGTTATTTAAGGGATGAAGTAGTAAGATTGGCTTTCTAGTCTCTCCCACTGAAAGGCTAAGTATCAAGACAGAATCAACCTGAGACAAACATGGCATTAAGTCTCTTCTGGCATGAGATGACCTTTCAGAAAAACACACTGGAAACATTGTTAGTCACTGAGCACAAATGCAATTACATGGTGCTGCCAGTCAGAAAAAATACACTGTGTGTATTGTGGCCACTGTGGCAGGTGAAGCAGAACAGACCCAGCCCAGGATGCCAGGCCTTAACCAGCAACTTCGGAATTCCTATTGCTATCCAGGCTCTTCTTCCAAGTGGCTGGGCTTTTTTATTGTTGGATATCTTTTTTTGCCGTGGATGAAGCCTGTGAGTTTGCTTTCGCATACTGAGCTGTGCCTGTTAGCATATTATCACACTAAGATTCAGGAATGCCTTGGCTTCTTACTGGAAATGAGGAGTATTTGTTCAAGGACAGAAAAAGTGATGAAACATAGGCCCAGCTCTTGCTTTCTTCTACCCTCTGCAATACACAGTCATTGTTGTGGTGTCTGTGACATCCAATTTGGCCTGGTCCTAAAATAAACCGAGGTACAATCTACCTTTCAGCAGGAGGCAGGAGCAGCAGCAGGTAGAACAACACGAGGATACCAACTGTCCAAGGTGCTTCCCTACATCTCCATCCACATGGAGCTGCTAAGCAAACCCCAGCTCATGCAATCATGACTGCCAGGCTTGGCAAGTTTTGCTTCCTCATCCCTCAGCAGCCTCCTATCCATTATCCTCCTATCTACAGGAAAAAAATGTTCAAGTGAACTTTCGGTTGTTCATTATGTATAATTCCCCCACATTTCTTTCCAAGGTCTGTGGCCAAACAGGGTGCTTCTCCTCCTGCCCTCTGCCTCTTAGCATCTTTCCTACCTCCCAATCACATTTTGCCAGCATTCTGATCTCAGCAGTGTCTGTCAGTGAGACAAAGCTTGTTGAAACACGGGAACAGTTGAGATCACTTTAAAAATTCAGGGATTGCTTAAAAGAAGAGAGTCGTGGAATGTGCTCAGTAGAGCACACCACTGTCCAAAAGGATGTCTGACAAGAAGTTTGTACAACTATGGCCTTCCTCTAAAGCCCAGGACTGGGTACTAGGAAATGTAGTTTTTATTTCTGGCTTATCTAAAGACACGTATGATGACAGGACAAGCCATTTAACCTCTCCTGGTTGCTTTTCCTGCCAAAATTCTGAAAAATATGAGAAAGTAATCAGCTATGACTCTCTCACTTAGCTTTATCTAGAAAACAGAGGTTCATGGGAGCAGTGGGCACTGAAGGACAGTCCTTAGCATTATTGCTGGAGAAAATACAGTGATTGATGTATTGTCAGACAGCCTCTCCCTAAGTCACCAAAGTCTTTACAGAGCCCCAAACAGCCGAAGTTAGAAGACAACTAATAACTCTACTGTGGGCCATTAGAGGGTTTCCAATCCCATTTCCTCCCAATAAATCTTTCTTAGGTCTGTAAGGGTCTAATGAGCACTGTCAAACTGAGCTGTACGAGGTGAACTACGAGCAGAACAGCAGGACAAACTGGCTGGACCAAATGGCTTCCAGTAATGAGCAAACTGGCCATCAGGGGACAAGGTCTCCAGCCAAAGTTAGAAACTTCAGAGGAACCCTGAGGTGAATGCTCAAGCCTGCCCCTGGGTAACATCATACAACAAGAGCTAGAACTGCTAAAAAATGACATGTTTCTTTGGAGCCTCTTCTGAAAGGGCAAAAAGCTTGTGCAGCAGCGTGAACATGCATGTCATCACTTCCCTCTGGGAAGGCAGTGCTGCATTTTGTTGTTTTGTTTCAGGTTTTGCTGACTTCACTGCCTGGAATAATAATCCAGATGGAAAGTCTGATTTTATAGGACAAGAGCAGTGTGTGAAAATTAACAGTGGAGACAAAGCACTGTGGCAGCAAAGGGAGATATAACTCATGGGGTGATGTTCAAAGGAGGACCCCAGGCTGAAAAGAAGAAAGAGTTGTCAAAATCTGTGGTATAGGGGAATGCAGAGCATGTAATGAAGACAGTAGGATATCTGAGCACAACACAAGAATGAGCACAACAAAATGAAGAAAAATCTCCCTCTGAAATGACAGTGCTTTTCAGACTCAAACACGTATGGTCTGCTTAAGAGAAAGAATATTCACACTTATTAAAGTAGTTACAACTCTCTCTGGTACTGAGCACAGGCTCACTCATGAGGTGGCTCCAGCTGGGTCTGTGTTCTCAGCACCCAGAGAATGCCTCAGCAGAAAGGTAAGAAAGGATTTTTCAGGTCTCTCCTCTTCAACTAGCACTTCATAATCTTCTTAGCTAAAAGAAAAAGGTAGATGAATCTCTGATATTTTTCATAATAATGTAGTACAAGTGGTGAATAAAAGCCCAGCCCTTTCAATAAGTAGTATACCAAAAAATCAAGAAGATCAGACTACCTGTGAGTTAAGTCTAGGCAATAATTGCATTGGCATTTTATAGAGAGGGTATTATAAAGTAACATGACAGAGGAACAGGCATAGCCCCAATATTTTTAAAGACTGATTGCCCAAACTCAGAAGTCCATACAATTTTCAAACATCCTCAACAAGCACAGTTCCAAATGTTCCTACACTCTGAAAATGCAGCTACCATCATGACCACCTGCTTACAAAAGAACAGCACCTCCTAACCTCATCTAACTCACTCCCACATCCCTTACAAATATTAACAATTGTAATGTCTACGGGACACTTAACTTCAAAGAGGCTGAGATAGTACATAGGACTCATTTAGCCTATGTAAGAGGGAGGAAAAAAGTTACTTTTTAATTAAATGATAAGACAAACATTGTGAGGAATTGAGTCTTTTCCTTAAATTATAGTCCTAATTTAGTCATTACACATAATTATTAAATTTGCACAAAATGATTAGATAGGCTTTACTTACAAAAGCGAAATAAATGGAGCTGCCAATGTTGGCATATATCACTATTTAAAATAAAGACCAAAAGTCCTTCTTGGTGTGCAAGACTGTTTGTGGGTGCATTTGCACCAATATCCATTTCAGACAGCTCAATTTTTCAATACAATGAATAGCTGATGGACGATACCATCTATATTCACTTTGGAGTTTTAGATGTGTCCTATTTACAAAGATCATCATGTGTGACGTAGTACATGTATTTGTATTTAATAATAATAATAAAAAAAACACACACACACACAACAAATGAGCAGAATTTGGAGAAATAATTGAGTTCTTTTCAACAGGGAAATCAGCAATGCTGCAAGAAATGCAACAGCACAGTAAAATGCTCTGGATAGAAAAGACTACAGGGAAATTTCAAGAACTGATCAAATCTCTGACCTATCAATAAAAAGCAATAGTAAAAACGTCTTCCACTACGTACTTGGCCACTAGGTTACATGCAGTAACATATATATATTTCCCTTATTGGAAACTATTTGCTTCACTAGTGGTAGCAATTGTCATGTTTAAAAGGTACAATCTTAATCATGTCAGAAATTTTATTTCTCGATTATCAGGAAAAATAAATCTACTTCAAAATTCAGTTTTTCCTTCTCTACCTCTACTCCGCTCAGTACGATGTACTTAAATGTGAAATATTATGTACTTTAACAAGATTTCATAAAAGAAATAAAGAGAGCAGCTGAAGAAGGATGCTTGCTGTGCAGAACAGCAAGCTTTCTAGGTCTTACAAAACCAGACTCTTACATATTCACTGGAACACTTATCGTAAGCACTTATGACTAGATAGAGGGAGGCTTCTAGGTACTTCTGCAGATCTCAAAGCAGACATTAAATGCTGCACAGCCCTCCTGTCCAGCAGTGGTTATTGCTGTTTGCAGAGAAGCACGTTGCACTGAGGTGGCAGAGCTGTAGCAGGGGCTGCAGCCATGCTGGGGACAGACAGCGCAGGAAGACTGACAGCCACTGCAGCTGCAAGCAGGGCTGTCTGGCCACCAGAGGAGGTGACTGGCCTGGCATTTGGAATCCCCAACACCACGGAGTGCCAAATTAAGCAAACTATTCAGTGGCTGCAGAACTGCAGAGGTTGCTGAAAACCCTGAGTGATAATCCTTGTCTATTCAGCAAGGCCACTTAACTGGAATGGCTAATACACCAAGGCCTCACCACAATTAATTGACACATTAATTGATGAACCATTGCCTCTACCTTGCTTGATGCCAGATGCTGACAGCTCTTGTGGACTCCCTGGCTGCCCTCTGCCCATGGACAGATCCTGCTGCAGCTCACAGGCTGTCCTGGGGACACAAGCACTTTGCAGGAGGGTTCACCAGAGAAATTGTTTGTATAACGTAACTGTTTCAGCCTCTTTGCCACCAAATATCATCCTTATCCCAGGATTTCTGCAAAGGGAAAGCAGCAGGCTCCATTTCGAGCTCTGGGAAGGCAAAATGGAGGTTCTACAGCAGCTAGGGACCAAGAGAGAATATTAAACACTCCATGCCTAATCGAGCATCTTTTCAAATTAGCCTGGCTGCCTTATTTGCTCTATTCAGATAGAACAATGAGCTGAAACGTTACAAAGCATCTGCAGCACTGAACCCCATAGGCATCCTCCCCTCCTGCTGTGCTGGGCCACGGCTCTGATGCTTTTGCAGAAAGAATACCTAGGCAGCCTGGGCTTGAGAGCCCCTCTCTGCTCCTCTTTCCCCACATGGTGCTGCCATGTGCCAGTTGCACACGAACCACCCCACCTAAACACCTTTTGGTGGCTACAGTCCCTTGTATATAAAACTTTCAATTAAAAAAAAAAAAGTCTTCCCCTTTTAATCAAGAACAAATCAAGAACTAATAAAGAGTATCTCACCATATAAACCATCTCTAACTATTTTAGACAAACAAGCCTCATTTTCAAATTAAAATGGGAACAAATGTGTTAAAATGCACAGGAGTGGTTTGACTCAGTTCAAGGGTAAGTCTGTAAAAACCTATAGTTCATTATGTATGTAGAAGGCCAGAGGCTGGAATGATCTCACAGGACCTTAGCAGATGTAGACTGAAAAATTTGCAAAACATTACTTCTCTCATTCTTCACCACTCCAGCCTACATCCATACTCCTCACCCCACATACTCACTATATCCCTGCACCCAAACCAAACCCCAGAAACTAGTGATCAAAAAGAAAATCCCACATTACTGCATGAACAGCACTCCCTATCTCTGTGCCTGTTCCTCCCAGCCTCATCTGGGTCACCAAAACAGCAGCACTGGCACTTACAGGTATCCAGTGTAAACTGAAGCTAGAGCTTTCCACAGAGCAGCCATAGGAACTTTTTTTGCAAACAGGGCAGGAAAGTGTAATGAGTTCAGAGCAAGCACTGTTTAATTAGGGCAGTATGAGCTGCTGTAGCTTCTTCAAAACCCTGATCATTCCAAAAGTCCCCTGCAGAGCAGCCGGGCCTGCTGCAGACATCCCCTCACCTGTGGAATGCTTTGCAATAAGAAAGGAAAAAACTCTTCTGTTTCTCTTTGGGCATGTTTCCACCAAGTGTATGTGGCAAAAAGGCCCAAGGAGAAAGGAAGGAAAGACACTTTTGGAATACCAGACTGAATTTAGAATGGTAACAGTGATTTTTCAAATCAGAGCAGCCTTTTGCCCACCTAAATATAACCTAAAAAGCAGGTTGTTAGCCTCTGCTATTGACTTGATACCAAAAGTCATGAATTTCAGGAGCAAGGAAAAAAAATAGCGCTAGCATCAGTGATCAAATAATTAAAGATGTGACCTCCAATTTTTGGTTCACCTGCAATCTAAAGAAACCCATTTAAGAAATGCCTGCTGGTAGGCCCACCAAGACATACACAGAGGATAAGCCAAGGTGAGACTCTGATGTGCATCTCTGTTATCTGCACCACTGCTTCCTCACCACACCAACGTGCTCCAAACTTCCCGCTTCTTCCAGCTTACTACCTTCCCTGTATTTTTTAGAAACTTTATTGCTTTAATTTGCTTGAATGAAACAAAGCCCACTCCTGCTGCAAAAAGAAAACCAGGAAGGACTGTGAACGTCTAATTTAGAAAAGCTAATGTTGATTTAGACAACAACAGGTGCATAAGGCAGACCTGTTTGTTTACATCCTGCACACTGATTGTTACTCATCTTAACAGCATCCCACATTACTGCCTGCACTGCAACAGCCTCAAAATCTTTACAGTGCTACCAACTCTTTATCCTAAGAGTTGCCATATGCTTTCTCTAACGGTTAGATTAATAATTTAAGATCTGACAATGATCAGTTCACAGCATTTGTTCATTCACCTGAAAAACAGCTGCTGCATAAGAGCTCCTATGGTTTACTTACAACAAAAGCAGTAACTTTTAGTTTTCCTCTTAAAAAAAAGAACAGAATAAATATTTAACATAAAACAATAATAGAAAAGTACATTTTTTGAAAGACGTTTTGGTGAATCTGTTAGTTGATGCATTCAGAAACACTATCAAAACCACGTTTAGAAACACAATTCATGGAACAACTAAGGGAAAGATGTCTTCTGCTGAAGACTCTGAGCATACCAGACACCAATGTGTCAGCTTTCAGGGTTTGCAGTAACAGTTGTCTGTCTTCTCAGAGGAATAGGCGGAAGATTAAAATGACTTATTTTTGAGTGGTTATTCATATGAAATGAACATTTCAAATCTAGAAATAGATCAGGCAGATGACCATACAGCCTAAGCAATGTTTTCAAGAAATAAAGGCTTTGAGAATTTCACATCATAAAGAACATACTAAAGAGGAGTATCAATCTTATTTCAAGTTAATCTAAGATACAATTTTGAGAGAAGAATCCCAGTTCAAAATAGAATCCAGCCTTAAATCTTGAGTAATCTGATACAATAAAGATAACGTAATAGTAAATAACATGAAGTAAATGGTGGTTGTTGCTACAATATAAAATTTTGCATGTGTAAGATTGCTCTGTAATCTTAGTAGACAGAGAAACATCCGGAAAATATAATCTTATCCTCTCCTATTTTTATACCACTAACCTGTGACTGACATTCTTCTAGGCACTTCCTGACTTTCTCATAAAGCAAGGAAGAGTGAAAATGTGGCAGACAGCATTTCCAAAAAAGAAAATCCTGTAATAGTTTTGAATCCTCTGTTATTCACATCAACTTATCCCCTCAGCAGTAACACAGCATTCAGCTGCTACTGATCTGACCTACAGTCTTTCCCCATTCACAATGGGTAGCTCTTCATTGTTTGAATAAAAGTCCTACTGAAACTGATTTATCCTGTACTGCCTTCTGTTTCATTAGTTATGGTGCCATTCAGCTGGTTACAAGAAATACCTCAAGCTGCTTCCATAATTCAAACATGCACAAGACAGTCAATAGACTGTTGTCAAACCCATCAATGCATTAGTTACAGCAACAAGTCCTAGCAGCTTTTACAAGAACCAAACTACAGCAGGTCATGAAGACTGGTTCAGATTTCTCATTGGCCTCATGATATTATCCCTTGATACAGAGCTATAAATCAGTTTAAGCAGTGTCTGTATTTTCAAAGCTATAAGATAGATATACAAGGCTGACTGAGATCTCAGGGCAGAAACAAATAGCTCTTCTTTAACTCATCAGCCTTCCTAGATACTCTTGTCCCAGAGTGCCCAGCCCGAAGTATTCTAAGTAAACCAATATTCTAAGATGAATCCTCCCTCGTTCACCATCTAAAATCATCTGCCTCCAAGCTTCCATCACTGCCATGAGCACACCTCCATGCACTAATCAGCTCTGCAAGTGTCAGTGTTAATTCCCAGACAAAAAAAAATGCAGATTGAAGGAAGTCCTCAGGCTGCCTCCTGAAAATCCAGGTTCACTCCTGACACCAGTGCTTCACTTTTCACATCTGATTTCTACAAAACAGCCTGTGTTCATGGGTGTCTCCTCTTCCTCACACAGTTCTATCATATGTTAGAGGAACTTAGACTTTAATGGTACACAGATAGCCTTCATGTTTGTTTCCCATTTTTGCCCCTTGTGAAGAATCTCTCAGCAACACCACCAAAGGCTGCATGAAAAGATACTCTTTCCTCAGCAAATTGCTAGAGGCTTCCAGAAGAGCAAGCACAAAAGAAAAAAGCTTCTTCTGACATCACATCCCTCAGATTCTACTGTGCTGAAGGAGGCTAATACAGGATCTTTTCCCTCCAGCACTTGGCTGGAGACTGGGAGACAGTGTTGGACAGAAATCATCACAGAACGTGTAATACAGTGTCCCTTGGTTTTATACTCTCCCACAGACATCCACTTTTGGATGCTGTTGGAGAACAGAAACACGTTCTGAGTGATAATGGCCACTCGTGTTCATCTTATGATGGACAGCTGCCATCACCTTCTCTCCTCTTTGAAGAAAGCCTAATGCAATTCCTTAACAGAAGCAGGAAGCACAAATGGGAATGCTGCAACTCTCTTTGTCCTGACCTGGGCCAGTGAAATGACAAAAAGTGATCCTGACTTTTACAGCAAACTGTGACAGGAACATTACAACACAAGGTCTGTAAGAGCCTGTGGCTGAAAACAGACCATGGCTTCAGTACTGCAGGAAAGTGTTGCAGCAGGAGATTGGGAGCACCTTCCATTCCCATCAGCTCAGTGTGGGACACTGTACCATTCATCATGTTGAAGGAAATACAATGCATCTGTAACTGGGCAGGCAGCACTTCCTCATTCCCTTAGCCTCAAAGCAACAGAGATCTTTGCTACCTAATGGAGATAGGAAGCAGAGAGCTGGAGTGAATTTTAAGGTGGGTGGTCTCGTTTGAGCCATTCTCATTAAGCTGTATAAATACTCAGTCTGGACAACCACTGTTTTCATGGCTGTACCAGCTGGTCACAAAAATTAAGATAAAAAGCAAATCAAAATAAATTCTTTCCTGTCTGTGCAGAAATTTAAACTTATGGATAACCCACAAATGCATGAAATAACATACCACTAAGTCTCCTACAATAAGCATATGTCTACATGTGCTGGCATTTTTCCACAAAAAGCTGCACATCCACATGAACTTGTCAGCAAATCACCAAATCCTATCCTGACATGCTTACTCTCACATTTGCACAAAACTTCACTTCTACATAGTATGACAAACTCCAGCTCACCCATTTACACAAGCAGTGATGCAGACATGCCCTCAAACACTAAATCTGACACTTTCCCTTCTCTTTTTCCTCACCAAACAGGCAGAGGCATAGGCATATACAATTCTCATGTGCATCCCTAAAGACCCTTCTGAAATATAGCCACTGTGCAAATTTCAGCCACTCTGTGTTTGTCCTGAAATGAACTAAAAGGAAATGCCAAACCCTGAGAAAGCAATGAGCATAGCTGTTAAAAAGATATTCAAATACATGTATTCTCTTATAATCATAGTCATTCCTAGTTAAATCAAAAAGGACAGAAATTTGCAGAAGAAGCAATGCTAAGTAAGAACCTTGTTAAAACAGCGATGACAACAGACTGGCTTGCAGAACTCCTGGGTTGGAAGGAATCTGCAAGAACATTGCACAGGATTCAATTTTAGACCACATCTCACTTAATACTCATATTAATCTGACTAGGCAGAGGACAGGAATGTGCAAAAATAATTTACTGGCATTCAGGTAGGAGATTCTGTTAATACAAAGGAGGATCACAATATCACAAGGGTGGGTTGGATCATCATTAGTACTGGAAAAACAGAAATAGTATGTGACCTAATATTGTGCTTATTTCTGACAATAAAATGCTATATCCACATCCCTCCTACAGATCCTATCATCAGCAGCAACAGCTCTCCAGATAAGCCTGGCAGGCTTATCCCTGCCCCTCCACAACCACTGTCCTCTAAGCACTAGAGTGCTCCCTGCCCATCAGCAAGGATGGTTGCCATTGGAGTATCTCCAGGCTTTCCAACATACTAAAACTTGTATTTTCTGTGGCAAATTCACCCCAAACCTCTAGCTTTGCCATGCCTTCATAGCTGAAAACATAACAGTGCTAAAGAAGAAATAAAAGCCAAGCAAGTTTCCCTTTACACAGAAATCACATTAATGTACCAGAGTGAACCTAGATTATATTAAGGATGGAGAAGCCCAGGAGAGTTCCTCAGTTCTGCTGGATGATTCCCAAACAATGACAACTCCCATATCCATCACCTTGTTTCTATGCTGTCCCTGCAGATCAGGATGCTGCAGCCCATGGCCTTTGACCAGGTGCTCAGGTGTCAACCCCAGAGCAGGCAAAGTGAGAGGGGCCTGCTGAGTGAACAGAGAGCCTGGTACCATTCAGGGACAGAAGGAAGAGGGGATCTCAGTGCTGCAGGCTGTTTGGCAAGTCTTGGGCTAGAGAGCCAACTAACACAATCCTTCAGGAACCACCTCAACCCAACCAGGCATAGCCTCAAGGAGACAACCCAGCATCAAGGGCACTGCACAAAAATAGTTATCTTCTGTGCCCACACACCACTGAATTCAAACCCTCCAGTTCCAGGAGCAGGCATCATGAGCTGCTGTCACCATGTTCTACCTGGGGAAACAGGCATTGGTTTAACAAGTGATCAGCTAAAAAAAAAAAAAGTCTACTGTTCTGACCACCCACAGCACTGCTTTAGCCAGAAATCTCTCTTCATCTAATGTCATACAGCAGGCTCACAGAATTTCTCTGGTCTCTGGCCTGTATTTATTTTTTGCCCACACTTCCTCGTTAGCGTGCCTTTTTTTGTTCCAGTGCCTCATTCCTCTGGCCTGTGTCTGAAGACCTTCCCATGATGTTCTGTGTGCCATCCACAGGTAAAGCTACTCCTGCTTCTCTAAGCAGCTTCAAGCAGCACTTTACTCCTCCTCCACACAGTCCTGCACCAAGCCAGTCCTCACCAGCATCAGGATTCAAAAACAGCAGAAAGGGAAAAGGCACCCTTGGAACCACAGAGCCAGTCCTCATTTCATATCATAACAGAGGGCCTGAGAGAAATTAATTTAGGAAGAGAGTAGGCACAAAGGCAAAAATTCATGAGTCTACCATTTGATTACATTTTGAAGACAAGATTTGTTTGGGTTTTTTTTACTTCTCCTCTATCTCAAATATAGAGAAGAATAAAAAGGATAACCTGGAGCTAGGAACTATTTGAAAACCAAAGGAACTTCAAAAGAAATTGAAATTAGTTAAATATTTAGACAGTGCAGCTCTAATTAAATTAGTAGGGCTGCAGATGTGCTAGGGAGATCAGCAAACTACCTCCTTCGCCTTAACCCTCTCATTCAGTTATTCCTGCAAAATTTTTAGCAAATTACTGACACAACTGAAGCTACCTTTAAAAAGGCAAATCAGAACCAAAAAAAAAAAAAATTAAACAAAGAGAAATAATACCTTGCAAAGAAAAGAAGAATTGAATCCTCCTTCTCAGCACAGGTGTCATGTAGCAAATATTTAAGAGAAGCACACATCTTTCCATATACAGCCCCTCAAATTCCCATAATCCTTGGGAATTCCTCAAACAGTATCACTGAGCAAACGCTGATAAACCACATATACAGTTACATTCACTATGTCTAACCAGTCTCTCTTTCAACCATCCTGCCAAACAATCAGGATTATCACAAAGTGGGAGCGACAGATCTGGACAACTCTGTGTGTCAAACCCTTACTCTTCACCCCTCTGCCATGTACTCCAAACTGCAGCTCTGAGTCAGGCAGTAACCCTTCCATGGATGTACAGAGTTGAGTATGAAAGAGTGACTCTGCTGCACTCAGACACTAACAGATTCCTCCCCGTGAGGAGAAAACCAGGTTCTAAATCCTGCTAAGTGGGTATCCTAAACACTAAACTGCACATCATGTTTGTGCTTGTTTGCTCCTACTTTACTCTCAAACATCATGACTATTTCATTATTTCAAGCACAGAAGAGAGTCTTCAGAAACAGGCAGAAGGAGTTATACCTTCCTCTGCAAAGTTATCTGCTGGCTGCAGCAGCCTGAGAAATGCTACATAACCAGTGGCTCCCACAGGGGTGGGCTGTGTGCTGCAGCCACCAGGACTCCAGACAAAAAGGGAAGCTCCCATCACTTCCATGAGCAGGCTGGTACTGGACTCCTGAGAAAAATTAGTGCCAAGATTATGGGTCCCAACAGACACAAGCTACACACTAGCACTGAGCAGCACTGTCAAGAGAAACAACTCTGCACAGAGTTTTAGGCACTTGAGGAAAAGGAAAACAGCAGCCTAATGACCTCAAGCATAAGACAATAGTGGGGAAAAATAAAAGGACTGTTGAGGGTTTGAGCACCTGAGAAGCAGTTAGATAGCACCAGGTCACATAATTTTCTTTCGTGGATGTAGTTCAAAGTCTTATTTTCTTATGTTTATCACAAAGCTCCAATGACCTCACAGGAATTCCAGGATGTATCTCCAAACACAGGGCTGCACATACCCAAGATTCTACATACCGCTTTCTAAAAAGCAAGAACACACAGAACTTGTGTCAGTACCCAAATTCTCCAGATCACAATGCACTACACCTTCCAGTGTCTCACTTGCTCTTGCCCTGGAGCTGAGAGAAGAAGAACAAAAGTTGTTCCTTGATACAGTATTACAGGGAATTCTCAGAACAGCCCTATGTGTAAGGCTAACCTGCAACAGAGACTCTCCCTCCTTAACCCCAGTTGAGATTAAATGAAGCCATATGTTCAAAATTGTATAGACAGTTACAAGCAAAACCAGAAATACAGGTAATACCTCTCAAACCCCTATTCTGGCCATCAGAGACAAACCCTTCTCATATCTTCATGCCTCCCTGTTTCTGACCTAAAATACCTAAGTGCTTCTTCATCAGTATCTGGATCACCTAGTTGCCACAGATATTGATGTGCCACAAGCAACACAGCTCCTATGATTTTAATTCAAGAAGATATGAAACTACACTGTAGAGAGAAGAGGAGAAACAAGAAAGCCTTGAAATTTTATTTACATTATTAATTACTTCAGATCTTCCCGTTCTAGTTCCACCTCTTGAGCTTGCCACTATTCCCATGGCTCTAGCAAATGCTGCATCACATCATATCTCAAAAGGCCACTTAGATCACACCACAGGCCTCTGTGCTGTACCAAGAAGAAATTTTCCATTATCACTATTCTCAAAAGGAGAACTGAGATGCACAAAAGATACAAAAGACAACAGAAGGACTTCAAGCACAAGTAATGAGAATATTGGGAGAAAAAGATTCAAAGATAAGAACAAAGTTCAGCATTTCTACTATCCATGTATCAGGATGCAAAAGTTAGTCTTTTTATCAGCTCCGAACTAAACTAGCTACACTCCACTCCCACAAAGTATAACTAGCACTGGTTACCAAAGTCTTCTTACTCTGTCCATAAGACCTAAAAGACCCAGAATGCTACATACTGCTTGGAAAAATATCAAACAGAACAACCACTGCTTAAAAAAAAAAAAAAAAAGAAAGAAAGAAAGAAAAAAGGAATGGATCCAAGAGAAAACGAAATGAGGCAAAGCCCTCAAGCATAATTTCAAGAAAGTAGAGGCTAAAGGTAGAAACAGAAAAGCAAGCTTCTAGAAACACTTTAAAGCAGGACAGCTGGGTAAGACTGCTTTCTGCTTTGCTCAAAAAGGCTCCCAGCCCATCTCTTTGCTTTTTACTTTGACTGCTTCTTTTTACCAAAGATCTCATTTTCCCTCCTGTCATCACTGTGGGCTTTTTCCCCCTTTCTCCCTCAGAGCAGCTGTCACATTTACTCAGGTCTCAGCACCGCGGTGCTGCGGGTGCGTGTGATTAATTATACCGTTAGCCTTCATTAAGTCAGAGGCTTGGCGCTCCGGTAGAGAGGCAGCAGGACCAGAAGGAGAAGCTATTGAGAGCCAGCAGGATCTGTGTCCCACAGTTCGTGTGGTTTTTGGGTGTGTGAGACTTTTGTCCTCGGAAATAGCAATATCTGAGTGAGTTCTTTATGCTTTGATAAACCACAAGTCTTCTGCCTCACTGCATGCCAGGCTCAGTAAAAAACAAACAAACAAGCCAACAACAACAAAAAAAACAAGGTCCTGTGACATTTTACTACCCCAAATATCTTGCTGCTGTTGCCTACTTGGTTTTGTGCAGTGGAAACCAAATAAGCTAGTGTACTGATCATGGCTTTTGTCCTATGCCACTTTAAAGAGAAAAACCAGAATTCCCAGATGGGGCACTTTGCTTTCCTTTGGGATCACCAAATATAGCTAAAATACTCCTGTTCCAGACTTCCCAGAAATAGTGCTTGGTCCTTCAAGAGCCCAAGGAAAAGAGCATTATGGGAAGCAAAAGAGACTCCATTCTGTTCATTCCATGGCATCAGCTTCTCCCACACAAGGGCATGGGACATGTTCTCCCATGCTCAAAGATGAAAGAGAAGACTGTTCTATTCAAATTGCACATATTCATCTCAGCTGTTTCTACCTGGCTGGAGCTTAACCAATAACTGAAAACAAGTTTCCAAAACTTTCTAAGATATAATTGCAGCATAAAATCTTCATAATTCTGCTAATAACTCTTCCCTCTGCACTACTGAAAAGAATACAGTTCCTGAAAATTATGACATGCCCCTGTTTTCTTTGGAAGGATTCACTACAGATGTTGTTGGAATTCCTTCTCAAAAGCTCTCCAGCTGAAAACACAGAAATTCCGTTTTTAACATGATGATACTGTGTCTTACTAGTCACTGATTAACATTCTCTGGAAGAGAATCTGAATTTAGGAAATAGGGTAGTTTGACCACTCTAGTTATATCATGTGGTTTAAAGAGCAGAGAAGCCTAAAACAAATTTTCTTCGGATTTTTTTTTTGTTGTAGTCCACTGAAAAAAAAATCACAAATGAATACACTTACAGCTGATTCTTTGCAATTTCAAATCTCAAAAATTTGGTTTACCACAACTGTAAATTTTGCTATATAGCAGAGAACTAGGGGCGTCACAGATCCCATTGCCAGCTACACCAAATCCAGATGACTGGAGGATATAGCCAAACTATGGCTTAAATTACTCCAGACTAGCATCAAGGACCCCAGAATAACCAGAATCCATTGACCCCATTTGAGCAAGAAGATACCAAAATGTCTCTCTGGGGAAGGTACAAAAGTGACTCAACATGGGGAGCTTCAACAGATTGTTTGAGAGACAGAGAGATCAGATAAAAGTCCAATAGAGCAGATGCTGTAAGAGGATTAGAGCAAGCGGATTAGAAGCCTTGAGAATACAAAGATCATCAGACTCATGATTCCTCTTTAAACATAATCAGGAACAAGTATCCCAACTTCCCCTACCCGCTAACAATGCTCCACGTCCTTATTTGCTCTCTCCCTCCTCTTCTGCTCCCCAATCTCCCTCTCAATCATTTTACTCCCGAGAGGTTATTAACGTCACATGATGGACTTGCATGAAGTCCAGTAGAAGTTTCTAGAAATGTGGCAGGATCCTCTTAGGCTAGTAGCAGCAGGAAGACTATGAAGCTGGCCAAGGACATAGCAAAAACCTCAGGTGCTGAAAAAAGCTGACCTTAGGTGGGTGGCAAGCAAGAATGCCAGATACCAGGGGGAATGGAGGCCCTAAACGGATGAGGCCAAGAATATAACTGCTTTTCCAAACATTCTGCTGTCCAAAAACCCACTGTTTACACGACAGCATCAGCTGTGTGTTACACTTCCTTCACCTCTCTTTCAAGTAATTTAGCTATGGCTGAAGAGCCCACCAGCTAACTAGACTTCATCAAGTTACTCAATACTGCTCTTTACTCCCAATGTTGAATCCATCCAGTCTGGGCTGTACTGAAAGCATTTATCCACAGGATTTTTCCAATTATCTTCTAAGTGGGTTTACAGATCTTAGTGCTGGGAAAAGATCACTATGTTCTGTGGACCAACACCAGGAAGCTATGACATGTATCCACATAGCATGCATGTTTGACTTTTGCTTAACTCGTCAGTATAAACCCACAGGCATCCAAAATCACAGCATGAAATATACTATTTACAGGACCACCCACACTAAGGAAGGCAAGAGTTTAAGGAAACAATTGTGCATATGCTATAGGCTGAAATAAAAATAATTTTTACCAAACAATTATGAATCAACTCAAAGTCTGTATGTAATTCATGTGCTGTAAAAACATCTGACTTAATTAAATAATTTGAATCACTATTAACAATCCCTCCAATTCCACTCCAAGTAAATCATGTGTTTTGGTTTAGGGCAAATTTGGGAGGAAACTCCTGAATAGGGTCCCTCTGGGGAAGCCAACTCAAACGGCCCCCTTTCCACCGGTCTGGGAAAGAGAACTTCGGAGAAAAGTGGAAAAAACTATTTATTTAACAAACAAAGTGCCCACAAGCACAAAGAATGAGTAATATGAAACAATAGAACTTTTTGTTGTTCTGAAGTGAGATGGTAAATTCAGAAAGTCCTTGCCGTGGGCAGCTCAGCTCACTCAGTCTCTTATCAGTCTTAGTCCCTCTGGGGGTCCAGGCCCTGGTGGGCTGCAGGTGCGAGCCCTCAGTGCTCCTCCGGGTTTTGCAGTCTGGAGCAGGTTTAAACAGTCTCAAAACAAAGGAACAAAAATAGTCTAGAGAACTTCTCTGTTCTAGCTAGCTAAAACTAACTAAAAAGCACAGGAGATCTCTGTCCCGCAGTCTGTCTGAGCCTCAGCAGAACCACTAGAGAAGAATGTGCAGGAGTCAGGCAGTTTTTCTCAAAACAAATTTGGCACTTCTCCTTCTCCCTGCGTCACCCTCAGAATCAGAACACAATATACTGCACACACAGAACAGACGGTTGAGGATACATCATAAAGTCACCCTAAGACATCCTGTCACCATCAGTTTTGCACGGCCTACAAAAAACCCAAACAATCTAGAAGCACTCATCGTTGAAATGAATCATGAAGTCAACCTACATTGACTCCATGTACATGCATGACAAAGCACCTCTAGCTAACGTCACAGGTGGCAAATCTCCTACATACTAAGCCACAGGCTCTGGAATGGGAGGTTTCCATCTTCTAGCAATTAGCTGCATTTTGACACACCATACTTAGCTCTGGGTATTGTCTCTGAACTCCTTATGACCTTTCCTTATGCTTTCCAAACTGATCTGCAGATCAGGTCACATAGTCTTACTCATGGTATATGTTCTAGACCACTGTCTATCAACCTTCTCTACTAAAGCCTGGTTTATTTGAGCTTTGTGTTTGTAAGCAAATATATGTAGATCTTTATTCCATGTTCGGTAGAAGTCATAAATCACCACTCACCCTTTCTTCTGTGGAGATCTTTGATGCCAAATGTGAAAAGTGGCAAAAATACCCATCAGGAGGTTTCTGCAATCAGCAGGTATGGCCCCTGCCCATCCCTTATCAGAAGTAATTCAGCTGTTTACCACACTGATTGAAAACATACTTGTGTTACCTCAGCTTTGCACGTGACCTCTGCTTACTCACCTCTTCATGACAGCTCCTTATGTTTGGCTTTCCTCCACAGAACCAAGAATAATCAGGTTCCATGGTTTTCACCAATCAGCCCCACCGGCTTTTTGAATTTTTTTTTCAGTCCCTGCAACAGGGTTGTGTGGCTGCAGGCCTGCAAACCCTGGCTAGCTTCCCCCTCGAATCCTTCACGCCAGCCTTCAGTGAATTTGCCATGACAGGCTTGACACCGGGCTGGGGGCAAGAGCAATCCTGTCCATTACAAAGCAAGCCCTCAGCCAGACACATCCTTCTCTTCCAACATGCTGAGAAAGGAGAAGACCCAACCCCCGTTACTGGTGTACACGTGTCCCCTCCCCAAGATAACCTGAGTTGGTTCACACATCAGAAACAGCCATACAGCACTCCAATGGCTGTACTAAACAGCAGTGTTACTACCACAAATGAGAGGCTGACAGCAGAGAAGATCCCTCTGCTCTCTTACAACTGAATGGAGAGCACTCAAGTAGCCACTGCAGCCTTGTTCCAGTCTCTCTGATGAAAAAAGTACAAAACAGGGAAATAAAGAGAAACGATGGCAGCAAATCAACTAGTATCTGATAAAGCAGCAAAACTAGCTGGATGTAGGGAAAGTAAATTCAGCTGTTATGTAGGGATATAATACAGTTCCCCCTAACTACCCAAGAAATTATTCCTCCCAATGCAAAAATATAAATTAGATGATTTTGCATTAAGAATGAGATCTGTAAAAGCCAGAGGTAGACAGTGGAGTTTTACAATGCAGAAATACCACAATGCCCTCAACAAAAAACTACAATAGTCAATGTCAGCAGAATTTCTGAAATATGTCCTGCTAGGGCAGCTGATGAGGGACCAATTAGAGGAAAATAAACGAGATCTGCACAGCAAAAGGCCATTTCATTTTGAACTTAGAACTCTGGAAACTGTTTTGCCAATGTACCCAAACCTGACCCACTCTTTGAGCATTTAATAATTAAACTGTCCCCTACACCCCTCAAGACTGAACTTAAACATCCCTGCTAGCAGAACAGTTCAGACACCTGAAACATCCACCAAATGCTGAGTTACATAGCAATGTGTAAAGCACTGCTACTGTGAACTTGCATTTAAGAAACTAATATTTGACCTGTGAAGGCCAGCACCTCAGAGATGAAGTAGTGCATTGTCTTATCTACATCTCTGTTGATGATCTTCTTTATATCCTCCAGGAAGCTTTTCTTTTTCTGGAGGCAGT
Source organism: Cisticola juncidis (assembly GCA_013400215.1). Classification (NCBI taxonomy): domain Eukaryota; kingdom Metazoa; phylum Chordata; class Aves; order Passeriformes; family Cisticolidae; genus Cisticola; species Cisticola juncidis. The sequence goes on from VXBR01005798.1 coordinate 1,104,213, forward strand.
GAGAAGTAAAATAAAAATTTTTAAAAAAAATTAAAAGAAAAAAGACAATAGAGAAGGTTAAAAAAAAAAAAGGAAAAATAAAGTAAAAAAGAACAATGTATTTGACAGAGGGATATCACTCTTCATCTTAATAAATGTAGAAGAGAGAAAAAGACTGTAAGTGGCAAACAATAAGAACATTGTCTCCAATGACCTGCCATGAAGAAGGGGAAGTGAGGACCCCTGAGACCCATCTGAACTCACCTGCTTTTAACACAGTGGAAGGAGCTGTGCTGACAGACCCCCATCTGCTGGTAGATCAGATATCACAAAACACACATCGAAACCCCCCCCCACATTATTAGAAGGAAGTTATGTTTGTGGATCTATATACCCAGATCTCATCTAAGGCTGGCAAGCATGCTAGGGATTCCCCAGGACATTCTCATCTGTCCCCAGTACTATCACTTTGCAGTTGTCAGATTGAGGGCTTATTTACAGCTCAAGGGGAGGACTTCAATGAACAGCTGTAAATAACTGAACCATAAACCATTCTCCTGAAGCAAGATCCCCAGAATCTATCCTGAAACCTAGTCCATAATAATAATGAAACTTTCCTACAAAAATTTGTGTTGTTCCATTACTCACAGGGGAGTAAAATGGTTGCAGCTTTATCACCCTGTTGCTAAACTGGTCTTCCATAAGCAGGTCCTATCTACAGAGTCTCTCCACCCTCAGCAGTTAAGTCTCTTAGTATCCTGCAGCCTTCATTCACATCAGTCAGGTTAATAAACCCCTTCGCAGTACAGCCCCAAGTCTTGTTTGATAGCTTCCTCTGAGGCATGATGCACATAAAAATGCCAAAGATTTCCCACAGGAGACCATGATGGGAGATAGGCTTACAGAGAGTAAAGGATTCTTTATTGCCCCCTTAAAGACAGAAATCTGTGGCTGCAATTTACCGAACAGTAAGACATGCAAGAAATAAAATTTATCCAAACACAACAAACAGCAAATGACCCAATCTGGGTATCTATCAAGGGAAAAAAATACTTCAGCTCAACAGCCGCCACGGCAGGACAGGAGTTATTCCTGATGAAAAGCAACCAGACCCTAATAAAAAATATTTCCTATGCAGAGGGAACAGAAGACAGAGAAGGACATAATAAGCACATAGGGACAAAGACAGATCTGTAACAGGCTGCAAATTACACAGTAATTGTGTATGAGAACAGCATCTTACAAACGTAAACCTTTGACAAAATCCCAACCAGATCCCACAATCTGTTATCACTCTGCTTGGAAGTCTGTACTGAACTGACGCAGTAGAACTCAATCTATAGGGCAGAAAAGAGTAAAGCAGGAACTCAAAGCTGTTCCTGCAAATCTGCTGGAATATTCTGGCTAAGCCAATTCCTCTCTTCATGCCTGAGTTTCACTGTACAGAGAGCAAGCTTACAATGCATTTTTATGAAGCATTTTCTATCACAGGAAAGTAAGTTTCTTATTCCTTAGAGAGTTAAGAAGTATGATACTTCCAGGCTTTTGTATCACATGAAGCATTATTCAGCCTTTTTATTATCTAGTTTGTGAGCAGCAAAAGCAGAATAAATGCAGCAAACACTTGACCTTCCCCCCAGTACAGGACAAAAAAAATCCCAAACCCTTGCATTTATGAAAATTCTCTCTTGATCAAAACAATCTAGAATCTTTCCTGCAATTTTGTCATTGTGCAGCAGGGTCACCTGGCAACAGTCAGAGAAAGCAGGAGCTGAGCTTTTTCACAAGCCATGGCTCGGCATGGCTGTGCTCTAGGGGAAGCACTGGAGGGGCCAGGCAGCTGAGAACAAACCTGGTCTTATCCGGGAGGGGGCACTGGTAATACACAGTAGCCAAATCTTCAGGCTACAAAGCACCAAAATGACAGAAAGCTAATACTAAATGAAAATAATGAAGCGTATTGTCTTGATGTTCTAGCAATTTGATGATTTGTAAAATTAAACACCACATTCTCCTAAACTAACACAGGTAAGCCTTCTGCACTTTTCTAGAACCAAGCATATTTCTTAGCAGTGGATCTGTAAAAGCCACCAGGTAGCCATATTTGGCCAGCAGTGAGCACAACAGTTTACTAAATATAGATACCATGGCTGCTGCCCACAGAGGCGCTCAGCAAACTCTGTGCGGGTTCCTTGCACAGACACCAGCATGCAATGATGCAAAACTTTTCCATACCACCTTCTGTTCCCAAACCAAACAGCCTGGAAAAGACATCACTTGGAGTACTGAGACTCCTGAAAGTGCAACACCAGAAAAAGAAACCTGGACATAGCAAATACATTCACTACGGGACCATGATGAGATTTCACCTTGTAAAGCAATGTATCTCAATGTGTTTTCACCAAATACATTAAGCCTCTGGATTTTTCTCCAGACTCCTCCCATGTTCCTCATCCCTTACAGCTATGGGCTGTGACAAAGCATATTAAGGCATGAGGCCCAATGAACACCTACAAGGCAAACTTTTAAGAGAAAATATCAAACATGCATGTTTACAAAAATGTATGTCCTAGAATTTGAGAATACAGACTTCTACCAGTCAGTTGTTAATCTTGAACACTTTTCTACGTTGAACGCTGTGCAGTTTATGCTCTCTTGTATTTTTCTTTATTTTCTTGATGCCTGAAGCCCCTCAGACTGGAACATTTGCGTTTGGCCTGTATGCAAAAATGGCTGAATCCAGTGATTGAGCCACATGTCAGATTTTACATTAGACTAGGGGTGACTTGTAAGTGATCATCCAAGCAATTCAAGTTTAAACGACATAAACCCAGTGCTAGTTCTTCCAGGAAACTGCAACACCTCACTCCAAAGTACCTGACAAGGTCTCAAAAGCAAGGCTGCTGTAGAAGATAACAGGAGACTCATCAGTTTGCCCTGCTTTCAGAAGCTCTCAAACTTGGCCACAGAGGACCTGTTTCATCCCAAGCCTCTGACTCAGCTCCAGCAGCCTCACTTGCCAAATCCTGCACTAACCAGCTCCAAGTTTCTCTCCTCATTGCACAGGAGAATGCCATCCTTTAGAACAAGTACAACTCCTCATATATAGCCTGAGCTGCCAACACTCAGGGAATGTTTTGGTCGTGTACCACAAACATGCCGCCGTTCGGGAGCTCAGATCTGGCCACCCTGGCCAGCCATCCTGCTTGTCGGAGGTGGGGACAGCCTCTCCCTGCTCCGCCAGCCCAGAGCCCCAGAGAGCAGGGAAAGAGGATGATGCCTTATCTGCCGCCAGCCTCGGGCTCGCAACACAGGTGGGCAGCTCGGATTTCCTCCAGTAGAGGGCAATACTAACATAGGAAAGAAAAAGTAAACCACAGTATTTCTTGCACTAAAATAAACAAGCAAAGGAATTAAATATCCTGATCTTGTAGCTCTGAACACAGGACAAACCACTTGGGTAGTACATGTGTTCATTCCAGCAAAAATGCTTCTGCAGTCTGGCTCTGTTTAGTAGAAGGTTGCCCTACACAAAATTTTTAGATGTTTCAGCTAAGATTTTTTTATTGTTCTGAATAAAACAGACAAGAGACAGTCTGTGCTGGTCACAGTAGAAATACAAACACACCTTTTTGGTTGTTCATTAATAAAGAAACTTTTCCGTCCCACACAATTTTTGTCTGCATATATGATAAGGCCCAAAAGATCAATGCTTCATCATTCTCCCTAAACTAGCCTGTTAGATACAGACCATTTCTTACAAAGAGATAAAATGTACCAGCATTCAATTGTATTTGTAATGGAATTTCCTCATGCTTGTTAGGACCTGAAATTAACTTTCTATAACCAAAGATGCCACACATACCACATATTTTTAAAGTCTGTGACTGTATTGTCCCAAATTGCACTACGATAGCATCCTTCCACAGTAAGTTTGAGAAATTAATTCCATGTATTTTTAAAAAATATTTTCCCTATTTTATAAATAAAAATCACTGCTTCTATAACTTTTCCATCCCACAGCTACAAAATAATTTAGAAACGTGAGTAAGTCTCACAGTCTTTTCTTACACTCAAGCAAACATCCTTCCTTAAAGACTAGGAGTACTTGATGTGACAGTGCGTCTCCGCTAGGTCATATACATCTGCAGTGGAACAAGATGAGAATCTTTTCTGTTGCTCCAGTCTTGTATTTTAAACATTTACCCATAGTGATAATCATGCTTACTGGCACAAGATACCACTTTTTTTTCTCTGAAGTCACCTATTGTCCTCAGATGATGGAGATGACAGTGGAGAGAAACTGTTTTCCTATTCACAGTGTTCTGCTATTACGTTTACTTGCTTATATAAACAAGATACTTTCTGCTTTTTCATTCATTTTACTTTTCCTTTCAACTAAATAAAAAACACCCAGGGCTATCTTCCCAGATTTTTTTAAAAGTCAAATCATTTCCTCTGCAAGTATTTGACAAGCCAAGTCACACCATGACTGATCTCAAAATTAAAAAATAGCACATTACACACAACTCAGTGCTAGCCCAGACTAATGTACAGAAACCCATACACAAAGAGCTGTTAGAACACTGAAATAAACACTTTTTTTTTTCACCCAGGGAAATGTACTAGTGAATTTGCAGATCTTGGCCCAAATTTCTATATGGATGCTTAGGTGCCCAGCTTCCTTGGACCTCCTCCCCAGTGCCAACACGTGGTAGCAGTCAGATGACATTTCTTTGTTGATATGAGGCTTACTTCTTCCCCTCTCTCCCTTGCAGACAGGCAGGACCAGTTCCACACAGCTCCTTCAGAGGTGTGAACTCTCTCAGCCTATCTGCTCTATGCAGTGGTGACCTCTAAAAATGATGACCCTGTTTATGATTACGATTTTTTTTAAGGCAGAAAAGAGAAATTGATTTAGGCACCGGAGTAGGTATAGCCATGCACCAGAAAGAGCACACAGTCACAACAAAGCCTACTGTACACAGACACAGAGCTCCTCCCAGTCACAGAACAGTGACAGCCTATTTACCATTATTCCCTGCATCAAGACTGAAAATGACCAATTGTATCACCTGTTGCCATGGATAATTTTTAAATTATTATCACAAAAGCACAAAAACAAAGGATCCTAAATGGCTAGGAACAAGAAGGTCTGGATTGTGTCCCATGTCTCACACAGCTAACCCAAAATGCTTGCCTTGGCTTGTCACCTTGACTTCAACATCTCCCTTTCAACATGAGGATAATGACATGACCTCTCCCTAGCAGTGACACTCAGACTTTGAATACTCTAGCTGATTACTGCTGACATAACATTATGTAAATATGACGTAACATTATGTAAATATGACATAACATTAGGGAAAGACTGGACATGGCACTTAGTGCCATGGTCTAGTGGACAACGTGGTGTTTGGTCATACATTGGACTCGATCTCAGATGTCTTTTCCAACCTAATTGAGTATGTGATTATGCAGTCAGAGTGCAGCAAAGACAGGATGTAGAGCTCTCACAGCCAGAAGTGACCATTACATCAGTTAGGCTGCCTTCTTTTAAGGTTGGACAGAAAGATACTTCAAGGCATAGCCACATAAAATGCTGGAAAATCTTTTGACCACTAATATCCCTGAATCCTGCCACCCTGTACCTGTGATCAACACTGACTCTAGAAGGCAACTAGAGCATGGATTTAGTAGTGGCACTTCTTGTTCAGTTGTGACAGGTTTGTTTATAACAAAAGTAGTTTCTCATTTAAATAAGGTATTTTCCTCCTACCACATAAAAGAGAATCAACCTATAGAATCAGCCCTTTCCCTGCCAGCAAATTTAAGTTCACCAAGTAAGGCTGTAAGGATAGGATAATTGTGTTATCCTAAGAGGAGATTTGAGACAACAGCACTCTGTGCACTGCTAAGGGAGGGCATGATGCGGCCTGGAGAGAGAGGAACTGCTCTGTGTCCCTCTGACCCTCTACAAGCTGGCATGTATGGTCACTGTCACAGCTGGAATTACCCTCAATGTCATCCTCCTGCAGCATTAAGCTCTTAATTGACAATGAAGTAGCTGTAAGTTGGAAAAGAGGCTCAGTCTGAGACCTGGAAAATATCACGCAGTGTATATGGGGCATGCAACTCCTAAAGCTAAGTAAGGTGATAGCAGATAAGAAGCAGTCAGGATGCTTTCTGCATGTATTCTGCAAATGCATCTTGATTTAAATACAGAGTCCACCAACCAACCCCAGACAGGACATAAGCACCCTTCCTTTATGGGGTAGAGATCCTAGAAATGAAGCAGTCACCCACCATCCCTGAGCTGCATCCTCACACAGTCCAGACACCCCAACAGTTCCTCCACCCCACACACCTCAGCCAACACAGCCAGTGCTCTCTCCAGCAGCCTGACTGCTGTGCAGCACCCCTGCCCACTCCCTGTTAAGGGCCCAAAAACACTTTAGCCAAGGCATCCCAAGCCAACCTCCCATCCAGCACATCCCACCAGAAAAGAGACTTCACTCAAGAAATCAGCTGCAGCAGGGGAATTTGAGGGCTGTATTACAGCAGGGCATTTCTATGAACAACTCACATGATCAGTATGATCTTCTTTTCGTTTGTGCTTTTTTCATCTGCTCTCTGTACAAGATATTTTCTTACAAACTAATTAACATTTCCTAAACAAATACTACCATGTTTTAAGCCAAACCATTTTCCAGTTCTCTTGTCTGCCTAAACATAGTGATGCCTCTCTCTACATTATATATGCATGTTCAATAACTATTTTGAAAACTGCTACAAACCTCATTGCTTCAAGACACATCATGCAATTTGTGTCCTACATGTGCAAAACCTAATGCAAACACTGACTTAATCAGACTTACATTTCAGAGGGCCAAATTCATAAGTTACCAGGGCTACCTAATGCAAACTATAAATATTAGCTAGAAAAACATTCTGAGCTTCAGTTGTAGAACACATCTAACGTCATGGAGGTATCTCATTCTGTGAGCTTCTTTGAGGTTTTTATTAAAGAAAAAACTATGTTTACACACACAGATATAAAAAATTTAAGTGTTGGATATATTGCCTTAACTCTGGATGCTAAGGCAAAACAGTATCTTGAACTACTACAGAAAAGAGATCAACAGCTGAATGAAGCTGGAACAAAGGACAGGTGTCCAAGGCTAATAAAATATAGACCTTAAACAAATATTGTTGAAAGGCTCTTTGTGTAGCTTTTGTATTTTAGTGTTTCTCTTTAAATTGTCTATAAGGCCAAGAGGGACAAATGGCAGGGTATATTTAAGAAGCATGATTTATTTCCCTTTTAATTTTTAATTTCCCAGTAAAAGTGGCAGTGTTATTGCTAGAAACTCACTTGCTCAGGGGCATTTTTGTAGTCTGCAGCTTTGCATGAATTCTCCCTAGAGAACTCAAGTTCCCCTGACTCTCATCTAGTAAACATCTGACTAAACTGCCTATTAGACAATAATGCCCTCGAGGCAAGAGGGGAAAACAGATCTCTGTTCCTCTGCAGCCTTTTCCCTCCACCCTCCCCAGTCCCCAACGCTGTACAGACAATACTGCAACAGCCGCCTTTTCAGGGAAAAAGGTGACACAGGGTGAAGCCTACTTAAATTGAAATTTCTGTTTCCTAATGTTTTAGGCTAGTATTTTTCCTTCCTCTCTGGCTAGCAAGGACAATCCAGACTGGGGTTAACCATTTAGTTCCCATAGCCCACCGGACATTCTACGAACTGGCAAATTCAAAGCCCTCCAAAAGGGGCTGGAGATGGCACAGCAGGAGACAAATATCAAACATGCCCCGAAAACAAAGAAACCAGCATTGCATTCCCAGCATTAAATGTTCTCTGGCAAACCCAGCCTCACACACAAAAAGGATTCCTGCTGGCCTCTCATCTGCCATAGCTTATGTATCAGCACAAGAACTCAGCAGGAAAGAGTCAGAAGGTCTCTCCCCATCTTTTACCCTCTTGCAAAAATAACAGTTCTCCTATGGACTGAATATTTTCAAGAAGAGGGAAAACCCCTGCAGAAGTGAGGACAACAGCAAGGACTTTTCCACAGCTCTGTAGCTATGCATGGGGGATTTATCTGCCAGCAATTCAAACATTTGCATCCCAAACCACACTTACCATCACCATTCCTGAGCAAGCTGGTGTTGGGTGCCTTCCCCTCCCAGTGCAGATACACCCTTTCCTTCACATTCCTGAAGAGAACCGCTCCCCACTGAGAAGCCTCAAACAGAAAGCTTTACAATTCATGATTTTTTTTTTTTTCTCTGCCCTACCTTACAGGAGAGCATCCAGGATTTACAGTGCTGGGGCTGAATTCTTCTCTCTAAAGTAGCAGCAATGAGGATAAAGGAGCAAGACCCACAAAGTGAGCTCAGAATCTAGCCACTAGCTTTCTGTGCCCTGCATCAGCCAGGGACACAAATGCTGCATGGAGAGTCACTCTGCTCAACGGAGAAAACAGAGTGTGCTTCATGCAGCAGGAGCATCTCCGGCTGGTAGCCTCCAAAACAAACAGGACTGGGGATGAAAGAACCGTGCCCTTTACAATGCTCATGCAGTACACATTTGCCATAATCTTCCCAACACACACTTCTACCAAGCCCCACAAAAAGAAAAGCATTTAAGACATCTCAAACTCAACAAAGCATTATGCATATGCATTACAGTGCAGCAGTTTGGAAGTGAACTGACAGTGAAACAGCCTCACTGGATCAGTTCTTTTATGTCTGATTTCAATTACTCTGCTATGCAAGGAGGTGAAGGTCACAGAACAATTTAGTGCCAGGGCTGCAGATCACTCCCAGGTGACTGACAACTAAGCCCTTCTCCCCCTCCAGCCCCAGCCCTGCCCTATCTCTGAACTACCAAAGAGCACAGGAGCCTCTTATCAGCAAATGACAGATGCAAGTGGGTCCCCGGGATGGGAAAAGGGAAAAAGAAGGTCCCGCAGGTTCTGGGGAGGATGAGGGGTTGCTGGGGATATCACTTTTCACTATCTACTACTCTTATTTTTCATTAGATTACAATGAACAAACACACTTGGCTATTAAGCAAAAAGGCACCAAGGGACCAAAAGAAGACAAATTAATTCCTGATTTATGAACAGAAAATGCAATAACCATAAGGGGAAATCAGCATATTGCTCATGTACTAAATGATCGTTTCATAGACAAAACTGGGAATAAATCCAAGAATAAAGAATAAAAGCAGCAGGACTGTGGCTGAAGGGGGTCTAATCCACAAAGGAATATTATGGGGAGCAGTATCAATTCATTCACCTGGAGGAATACCAGTATCACAGGAAAACAGAATATTTTGATTCACTGTAGAGCAGTGCTAAACCAGGCCAAAGGTTTTCATAATCTTAATATCAACAAGAATTTTGTGTGTACATATACTTAAGCATAACTACACATGTGTATCATGTTAACTTGCCATTGCATCTTCTGCTTCTCTAGTCCTCACCCTCTCACACCTCCACTGGTGAATCTGAATGTTGTTTACAAACTTCTGTTATGCTGACTTCTACGTAGAGATCTACTACAGGGACCCTGCAATTCTACACCAAGTGCTGAGCTATGGCAAACTCAATTGTGATCTAGCTAGATAGAGCTCAGTGCAGGTAAGATGTACAGGGATCAGGGAAAAGCACTTAGCTCTTACAGCTGAAGGACTGAGTAAGAGAGAACTCAGGGCTGAGAACACAGGAACCACATCAGTATTACCTGTGTCAGCCACAGAGAGGCTGTCACACAGTAAGAATATTGAGCAGTAGGAGTCCCAGTACAGACCCCAAAGGGACACCACCTCTTACTGATCTGCATTTGGATATCTAGATCTAGACTGTGACCCTTCAGATGCAGTCATATAGTGAGCAGTCCACCCATTAAATCCATATTTACTGCTTCAATCACTAAAAACCTTTTAAAGCTGAAACAAGAAAAATGGCAATTAAAAATAGTGCAAAACCCTGACTTATATATCATATTTGAAACTAATTTAGAACTGGCCTAGCCCAGCAGAAAAGATCATTTGGGCCACATCTGCAATGATCTCACCTCCTTCTCTTTCCTAGAAAGATAAAACTACACTGTTGCATAGTATCAAGGCAAATCCACTTGGGTATCAACTCCACATCTGCTCTCTTCTTTCTAGGTCCTCTCAGTAGCCTTTAATCCCCCATCCTGGATCCACAACCTGTCCTCAGACCATAGCTTCAGCTATGCTGAATACAATTACTGTAATTGATGTGCTGCTTTTGTTAAAACCACAGTATCAATAAACGGGAGTAAAACAAGCTGCTATAGAAGATGCAGGAAATTTATTAGAATGAATGTATGCAGTGGCTGGCATAATAACTGTTGATGGCCAATTCATAAATCACAGCTGGATTCTTTGGGAGACTTGTAACTCCCAGGCAGCTTCTCTCATAAAATAACAACAGTGTGAGGAAACAAATGACAGGCTCCTGCTAAAGCCAGTGAAAAACCTTTGCTATGCCAGTCACAGCCTTAAAACCTAACAAAAAAATCCATTAGCCTAAGCTACCAGGCTCAGAACCAGCTAAAAAACTATCAGGAAATGTCAGACAACAAGCTCTCTTACCTTCTTTTCCAGAAGAGCAGCCACCTCAGACATTAACAACTCACACCTCTGACCTTTCAAAGCCTGAAGTTTGAAGAGAATCTTGAAGTTTTAAGGGAGTCCAGCAATTCAGAAAGCAATCCAGTACCTATCAAAGCTTACCAAGCACTTCAGAAGTACCCAGTCCCTGCAACAACACCACACACTTAGGCAGCACATTAACACTGCTGCACCAAACATAACAACTCAGGACTAAGGGAGTTATCACAGCACGTGGCAGACCTGCCAGTCCTGGTGTGACTGCATGCAGGCTGTGCCAAATGACCCAAAAGCACAGCCACGGAGCTGAGAAACTCAACCAGGCAAATGTCATCCTGCCCTCAAGGTGGCAGGACCATCCAGAAGAGGTCTTCATCTTCTCCTGTGCTAACTCTGCAGCTTGGCATTCAGAGTCTTTGCAATATCTCAGAAGCAGAAATGCCACATTATTTTGGCTGCCCCATGTTCTCCACAGGGCACAATGGTCTTGTTACAGGTCTCTTGTCCCAGCACTCTCCAAAATGGAAACAGGGTGGTGATGCCCTTGTCCATTCCCTTTGGCTTTCACAAACGACCGGGATGTGCAGGGTCTGTGATTACAAGATACTGGTCATCAACTATCCCATGCTGATCCCATGGATGAACTGGCAAACCAGGCATCAATTTGGCCTCCTGTCCTAATCTCTCAAGTCCTTACCTGTTCTGCACCCCCTTTCTCCCATATCCATATCTGTGGTGTCTGATCCATGTCAGTGCTAATGAGAGGGTAAGGAAAGGGACCTACAGATAACAACTGTTCTGTGTAAATTTATAATGGCAAAAAACAGGGTTTATTTTTATGATGATTTATTAACACTCTTATAAAATGTATAGTCTAGCCTGAGGAAGCATTCCATTGTATTAGAGGTTGGTGCTGCTTGTACCTGGGGTTGATAAAGAGCACCTCCTATGCAACAGACTCAGGAGACCTGGTTATGCAGTTTGCCCTTCAGGGCACTGCACTGCTTTAAGACCAGGTCCATGTACAGCCTTACCATCTGTAGCTGCTACATCTCACTTCCAAGCCTTCTCCTCTCCCTGAGGTACTGCCAGAAACCTCTCTAAGCTTATGCAGCGGGTTGAGGCTCATGGCCAAATCTCATTTCACTCTGAAGCCACAAGCCAGTCTCCTACCTGAGGGGTCTAGGTCACCATTACCAGTCAGGTTGGCGAGTATTTCCAACTGTGCAGCACTGCTCACCATACCTGCTTACCCAGCAAGACATGAACTTGCTCAGGGCTGCCTGGTTCTCCAGCAGGTGTTACAATAACACTACAGGTTTGGTACTTAAACTGCGTCTTGAATCTAGGAACTGCAGAATGCTTTTGAACAGCATCATTATCCACTGCTCTCCATGCTTCATATGAGGAAATAATTCACATAAATCCAAAAAAATAAGTGCATGTCACAAAATAGAAAAAATTTTCTTTAGTTGATCCACAATCAGGATCTTTCTAAATTATCCTTCAATGTATACTACAGCCAAGAAGCATACACAGGTCAAGGGACATAGTCTGAAAATCTCACAGCACTTAAACACCGTAAACTTAATCCAGTTTTGTAAACTTTTATCCATGAAAGTGAGACACTAGACTGGCAATTAATTTAGCTGAGGTTCTACAACTATTTAATGTCATCATTTAATTTGAAAACACCCTGAGAAAGATAACTAACACCATTAGTGCCTTTGCTGTTAGAAACAAAATAATTCCAGTTAACAATAAAAAGCTCAGGAACTAACTGCTGTAGGTTTTGCTTACTAGATAAGCAATGAAACTGTACATCCCATGATACAAGGGCCTTTTGTTATTTTGGGGCTTTTAAAAATAATTTTTGTTCAGAGATCCAAGGTATGCAAGCCACTTCACCAAGAAATTTATAGTTTCAATTAAGGCAAGAGCAATAGGCAACAGTCACAACAGAAACACCACAGAAAAGAACATAGTAAATAATGATGCATATATATTGACAGGAAAAAAAAAAAGTGTTGATGCCACAGGCTCCCTCCCAGGTGGTTAGTTGCTGACATTTGCGTGTTGAGCACACAGTGTACACTCCTGACACACAGTGTGTAACTCTGGCCTAAAAGCTGAGGCTCCAGAGACAATGGCTATAGATGCTGTGTGCCTCATACGGCCTCAAAGATGCAATGCGTGCTCAGTCAATAATAAATAACTAATAGATTTGATCAGGCTTCAAAGTGCTCAGTCTTTAAAACCATGCCCATTTAACTTGAACGCTAATCCCCCTGGTTTGTTTTTTCTTTCCTTCCATGATGCTTGCTTTGATGTCAAAAGCGAAGGAATAAGGGCTTCCAGTACCCCTGTCATCAAGGTAACGGATGTGATAGACTCAGGCTTACCACTGACTAGGTTATTGATTAAAATTTGTCAGAAGATGCTTTGGAAAGGCTGCAAGAGGCTTCAAACAGGGAGCAGGGAGGAGCAAGGAGGGCAGGAAGAGAAAGTAAAATGTATTTCATTCCCAGAAGTGTATTTCAAATGACTGAAGGTCAATTATCCCAGCAATTTACAGCCAGTCTCAACAATTTGGCTTGATTAGAGTCTATAATACAATAGGGGAGTTCTCATTGCTCTATCTCCCCATCTTCCCTTCTTTAGCAGAAGGTTTGAATGTCAGAAATAGCAGAAAGCACAGGGCACCCATACTGTGGAATAAATAACCAGATAACCATTTGTCCATGGATCTTGGTAAGTTCAGAGTTAGAAAACATGCTAACTAGAAAGCACTGCAGAAGTGTTTAAAATCTTGAGGGATGGGGCTGCTGAAGAATCAGCAAACAGGAGAGAGATGCTTTAATCATCAAGAAGATAATTTGATTGGTGGGGATAATCAGTTTTTGGAGAAAGAGACATAGATTTTGGAGTTGGAAAGTATGTTTGTACAGAAAAATTGATAATTTCACACAGTCTGTTCCTCTCTCACAATCTCTCCCACCTTCTGCACTGGCCTGCCAGAGCCATGATGTTTGTCTTCCCCAGGCCATGCCTCTATTGGCAAAAAGCAGAGCTTTGTTGCTTTTCTGCTGTGCCACACACCCAGCCTGATGCCACCTTAGCCACCAATACCCACACTTCTCCAATTTTCCCAACTGGTTGTTTTAACTACTCTCAAGGCAGGTAGTAACGATGGGTAACATGTTCTGGATGGGTAAAGCACGGCTGCCATGCTACTCTCAGCAGCAACCAGATTCACTGAAGGATTGGGAGTTGGTATGTTATCTGCATCCAAGGCCGCTCTGAGTGGGTTGGCACCTTCTTGCTGCCCAACCAAAGCATTCTCATATACCCATGTCAGCCTAAGAAAGGCCAATACATGCCTACTGCTTTGTCTGCAGATTACTGCAAAACGTGCATGCATAATGCCTTTCAAGCTGGTAAGATTATAAATCTGTTAGAAGTGCCTGCCCCTGTGCTAACAAGGTGATGAGTGTTTTCTGTTCATGCTTTCATCTCAGAGGTTTATCAGCTGCTCACTTCACTGCTTCTCAGTGCAAATAAGAACTACCAAGTCTTTCTGACCCAGAGCACGCCAGTGTTTGATTTCAAATTGTTTCAAGCTTCTGTTCCCCCAAATGCACAAAGCTGTCTTCCTCCCACAGGGGAGCAGAAGGGTTAAAAGCCCATCCTCATTCTCCTTGATGGAGGCTATCCAGCCATGACCCTGGCTGAGTGGCAGACACATAGGAAGTAGATTATCAATAACTCTTTTTTCTACTTTCTTTCACCCTCTCTCTATACAACGTCAATGAGCTGGAAAATGAAAGGAATAATGCAGGTTTAAGAGGCCAATAATTAGGTCACAGCTGATCTCTGCTCAGATCAGCTGACAGCTGGTGCCTATCCTGCCTGAGTGAGCAGGGGGGCTTTCAGGCCTCGCAGGTTTAGGCCAACCTCCCCTTCTCCTTTTGCTCTATTTCTTTGTCTCCAGACTCCTGAAAAGCAAAAACTGACAAGTGTAATGCAAATGTACTAGGTTTCCATCCACCAGAGTTTACAGGGAGAAATTACTTTGCTTGCTTTTGTCCTAAATTACCTTAAATCCTCTTCCCTGCTGCTTCCCCACCACTGTGGCAGACCAGCATCACAGTCTGAGTTACTGCTTCTGTGTTGTCCCCTTCCTCCTGCAACTCCATCCTGCCCACCCCCTAACATAATCACAATGTTTGCTTGTTTTAGCTTCCATAATCCTGTTGTCTTGCAAATCTCCTCACCATAATCCTGCTTTTGTCTGTCAATACAATTTGTTTGCTGTGGGGAGGAAGGGAGGTGAAACATTGCTTGGAACACAGAAAGCTTTTGCTGCTGTATTTCAAAGCTCCCTGCATTTTCAAACATACCCTGAGAGTTGGCATTGCTGTCCACTCAGCACTTGAGAGGGGTGTCACAGCCTCCAAGATGAAGTTTCCTGGATCAAACCAGTGACTACTACAGAATTGATAGCAAAGATGTGCTGTTTTATATACCTGCACACACTAGAGGGAGAGCAGGCAAGGAAAGAAAGCAGAGAAGAAGAAAGAAGCTCCACTTTGCCTTGTCAAAGAGCTTGCACTGTCAATTCTATCTGGATAAAGCAGAGGCAGAAGCTGCAGAGTGGGGCACTACTGTAGCAGTGGCACGCAAGGGATGAAAGAACAAAGCCTGTGCCACTCACACACTAACATAGTGGTAATGGGCAGACACACAAACTAGTAATTGATTGGTAGGAGCTGTGGCAATTTTGTGTGTTTGTGTGAATAAAGAATCAGCTTAATCAGATTAATTCCTTACAGTCAAAACACAACATGGGCTCCAGCACTCACAGCAAAACTCTGCTGCACCAGCCAAGTTTCACACCAGAACAAAGCAGCTAAGAATTTCACCCAATTTGGATGCAAAACTGAGTTAGGCCAAGTGCCCAGAAAACTCTTCTGAATTCAGATAACAATCAGCTGAAAAAGAACAACAAATCATGAAACTACAAGATGCTCATATGATTTGGGGTTTGTTTGCAAACATTTCAAAAAGAGATTCAGTACCTGAGAATTTGCTCCTCAGGAACTACTGAAGTGGATAAGAAAAGAGGGGAATGCATGTCATTCCAAGAGTGAAAGGAAACCTTAAGCAATGCTTTCAGGAGATTAAGAAAAGTATCATTAACACCCCTTTCCTTATGTCAGTTGTCTACCTCAGGTCTTCTACTAGAAAAGAAAGTATTAAAGCATTGCATCCAGAATATCCCTCCTCCAGGGGAAGTCTGGCTCAAGCTCTTTGCAGAGAAAAAGGATTTTTGGATTTACACTGAGCTAAGCTTGAGACTCAAGCACTTGGGATGCTCAAAGCGTATTCAGATCAAGTTGCAGACATTGTTCATCCTGCACTTCTCACTGCAGGCCTTACTCTACAAAATTTTTTGTTCTTCTTTTCCCCAAAGTGCATGATCTCAAAAAGTACATTCTGTGTAGAACCACTCAAGTTTTCACAACCATCTATGTAACATTTCGTTTCCTGTCTTTAAGGTTTATTTGTAATATTAAGTTTTAAGTGAATTAAGCATGAAGTTCAGTTTATTGGAGATTTTAAGGCAGAAGAAATACGCAGAACCCATAAATCAAACAGACCATCAAAAACCAGCAAGCATTGTTAATAAAATTCTGCATCCTTGATGCAACATGGACATGATTACCAGACTAAACATCACTAATGCAGAAAGAATGTAGGAAAGGCAGTAAAGACTCTAGGAAAGGTATTTTATGAAGATGTCTATAAATTCCCATGAGGACAGTACAAAAGCAGACTCATGTTACGGGATGAGCCAAAACCAGTGCTGCATAACCACTGCTTTCCCAAAGGCACTGGGACTTTGAGGAAGGAATGACGTGAAAAGCTTGAGGCGGCATCTGGGACTGTAAGGAATTCTAGTAGAGCAGGAATGGTCCCTTCCCATACTATTTTCAAGTACATCAGGAACCTGTTATTCACAAGTTTATTCTAGAATATGTTGTGGTTTAGCTTCCTTTAAGTGGGAGAGCTCCTTCTTTAGCTCCAACGAAAAATAAATATATTCACTCATACTCATCCAATAACCTCCCCCATCAAGACTTCCAGACACAACATAACTTTTATCAGCAACTCTATCCCACTTTCATACACCTGTCCTCACCTACCCAGGAATTCATTGCATTTATCATCTCACAGCAGTGTATCACACTCCATTTAATTTCTGAGCAGTCATCATCTAAAGATAGGCAGCTCAGTGTTGTGTGTCTTGAATCAAATGGAGTATTTCCAGACAAGTCAGAGTATTTCACACTTATTTGCTTCAAAATCTGGTACAGATTCTTCTGCCTCCTGTGGTAGGCCAGCCAGTACTATTATGCTCACTGCAGAGATGCAGAAGCTTGGGTCACAAAGTAGGGAAGCAGTTCCTCCTCTACCTGCAGCAGAGCTGGTAACCAGGTGATAAGTGACAACCTGATCCTGGTTAGTGATTTTTATCACCATCTACAATACTCCCTCTATACCTGACGATATATACAAATCCTCCCTCAGAGTTTGTAGTTTTAAACACTGTTGTATAGAAGGAACTTTTTCCTCAAAGGTAACATGCTTAAATGACAAAAAATGCCACCTCCTCTGCACCATGGGATGTGAATCACCAATGCCCTCACTCCACACATCCAGAGCAGCCTTGCCATCTCATCCAGAGGATTGGTTTGCAGAGGCAGCAGCGACATGAAAAAACACCTGCTGAAGACAAGGTCTCCCTGTCATGTATGGCACAAATTATACTGCAAGAGACCAGGCCTGAGCAGCTTGTTTTCAAAAGGGAACAGCTCTTAATCTAATACTTATTTAATACTTAGGTTCCTAATACTGATTTACTAAGAGGCAGCTGTCCTGGTCCCGTCCAGCAAACTATTTTTGCAGTAGATGTGAGGAGGCGGAACCTGGATCTGGGTATGCATGGCTAGGAATTTAGTCTGTACCACTCACACCAATTACCAGGTACAGAGGTGAGGGACTCTCTGGCTTTGGGATGGAAGAGTGTGATTTTTCCAGTGGGGAACCTGTCCACTACTCTTGTCTCAGGCTAGGTGAGCATTTTTGTGTGTGAATCACTCTCTTTTTTGTATACCTTTGTTATTAATATCCTTGCTGTTACTATTCATTTCCTTATCTCATTGCCATTTTCAGTAAATTGTTCCTATTTCAACCCATGATCTCTGCATTTTCTGCCTCCCATTCAGGGGGTCTGTGGTCTTCTCAGCAGGCATACTAAATTGGATAATATCATTCTAAACCACGGCAGCATCCTGTTCACATAAGATCTGCAAACCTGGACAGCCAGCCTCCTCCCTCCTCAGACTTTACAACCCTAATTCCCCCCACCTGGGATTCCAATACAAGACATGTGTCCAGTTTTGAAGTCTGAGGAAGCTCAGCTTCTCTCCTCCACATCTCACATGACATCCACACCTCCCTTACATTTTCCCATAGCAGAAGCTTGTGTGTTTCAGAGGTCCAGGCATAGTTTCCTCCACATGATCAGAAGCAAAATCAACATAAATCCATGAGACAGGGAGTGTTCTGAGGAACTTGCCTCTCCCTCCCTTCCACCCAAAAATCTGTTTATAAAAGAAGGAAGAAGGTGAAGATAGATTGCAGGATCACCCTGTGAGCACTTGATGAGGACTGTTTAGCTCTTAGAGCCCAGGCACACAGTACAGAACAGTAACTCTACAGAATAGAACATCCTGCCCTATCTAGCACTGACACTGAGGAAAAAGGATAACACATACTTCTACAATTCCATCTACTCTGGTGTATTGTGAGGCATTTTGAAACTGATGTAAGGCTTTGCTATCACAATTTTTTCCACCTACTTTGAGAGATGGCAGCTGATCAGCTACAGTATGCAAGAGTTCAGAGCATGGATTGGGTTCTGCATGGAGTGGAGAACACGGGCAGAGAAGCACTGAGACAGGGAGGTGATAAAGGTGCAGAAATGACCAAGAAAGAAAAGCTAATAATCACTATTAAAAATGTGATATTTAAGTCGAAGAGCTCAGTTTTACATCCAGGCTGAAAGCAATTATGTGAAGACTTCCTGCTTCCAACATTATATCAGATGTTGCACATAGAAGTTGGTTTCACCCTTGACTTCTGGCAGATGCATTTTACAAGACTCAGTAACAGCAAAGCCCTCAATTCTGCAATGTCAAAATTTATGATCAGAACAGTGTCTGACCTTAGGTTACCAAAAATCCAAGCGATACATCAAGATTTTGTTGGATTGTTTTAACAATCCATATATCCATGTTTACTTCTGTGCCTGTTTTACGACTGCTGACACCTTTGACTAAAACAATCCCCACTGGATCAGTGTAGCTCATGACTTTTCAGTTCAGAAGACATGATGCTGAAACCCTGGAAATACATCAGCAGAAGTCACTTCAGGTTCACTGCTGCATTAGACTGGATATAACTTGCTCTGTAATCCACTTAACTGGGACATGCTTCCCCAAGGAAGTATGTTTACCTACTGGATTCCACAAGGAATTGCTATAAGCCAGCAATACTTAATGGCAATAACTACAGTTTAACAGAGATATTAATTCAGCTCATTGGGGACAAAATGCATCTGTTAAGGAAATTTTACTAAGACCTGCCAATGCATAATGTTTACTCAAAATCTCGGCAAGCTTACATAAGTTAAGCATCTTCTTAACTGGGACAAACAGTCGCTCCAGGTGCAACATTCAAGCCTGCAGTTTTGCTAAGACTGCACGACTTACATTAAAGTAGACAAGGATTTCAGGTGGCCTATAGCTGACAAGCAGCTCTCAGAAATTACCTCCAATAATCTTTACCCCATTAGCATCCCTCCTACTTCCCTGAAATGAGCAGCAGCTCAGACATTGGCACCAACAGGAGAAAGTTAGGCTTTTATGGTTCTGTATTTAACTCCTGCTCCCTTTTGAGACAGAGGGTTTTGAGGCAGAGAAGGTTTAAGTAAATGTATGTTATTATAATAATGTCGTCAACATTGCTGGGAATTTTTATTTTCTGCACAGCTGTGAAGCTGAGCATGTACCTCAAATTCTCTGCCAAGCCATTTATGTTGGGGCATCTCTTACCCAGCTGTGAAACTGTCAGTGGAAACAGAAATGATGATCTGGACTGTGATGCCCTGTGGGAGTCTAATGTATCCCAGGAGGAGCACAGAAGAACTACAAGTGTAATTAAGAGACCTTCAATATACCCAAGAAAGTAGGTTTGGGTGTGGGGGAACATGAACAAGCCAGTACACAGCGAGCTCTGATCCAAATACAGTGTTCCACTGTTTGCTTTTCCACTGTGTTTTCTGCACTAATTCACAGCCACTGTAACATCAAGACAAGCTTCCGTATGCTTCATTTACTGACAGTAATTAATTTCAGCCTCTTCCCACATACACATACACATTCATTTTATCTGACAAGCAAGTCATGAAAAGCAAGTCCGTTCTCATAAAAATACAGGGCAGCTACCAGAGGTTGCCTTTCTTCTTAGCAAAGAAAATCTAATTGGTGCATCTGCTAAGTCACAATGCCTTTCTCACCCTCCACTTTTCACTTTGAATCCCCTGCCCAAGCTTTAGTATGTTGCTTTTCCCAGGCCTCCCCCTACACCAGAAAACATTTTTTAATAAAGCACTTATTTTTCCTGATGAAAAAAGAATAACTGGCTAGAGAAATGTCTGAGTACCTATCTCCGTGTCAAAACAGTGAATTCATTAATGATCATGAGGAAAGGAATAAATGCTTTAAGAGGCTTAGCAAGTCACTCAGAGAAGCACAGACTCTACCCTCCTACCCCACCCTTACTCACTGACAGTTTAAGCAATAGTGCCGGTAAATTTAAAAAAGAAAAAGAAAAAAAAAATCAGGTAATTGATCCCACTTTAAAAGTACTCCTTTATTACCAAGAGGACTATTTTTTTTCTGAAATCCACTTTTTGCTCACTTGTTCTTATGCCTTCTGTAAGCTGCTATTCTGTTATTATTCTATGCCTGTATTACTTATGGTCTGTTCACTAAGTTGGTATTCTTTCATTAAATTTGGTAACTTGTGTTTTCAGTTCTCCAGCATGTCTCAATATTGAGGTGGATGAGAGAAGTAACCACGCGATGCTGACAGAAGATAACACAAGTAAGTCAGCAGCTGAAATCCAGACAAGGCTACCTCAGAGCTGAAGTCATCATTACCTAATCAAAATTCATCTTCACAAAAAGCCAAAGTGCAACTTGTAGATCATAAAAATGTGACAAGAAACAAAAGGGAAAAGTAATATATACTTTGAAAACTGTTAACCCAATTTTCACTGTGTCATCAAGCACTGTTGCTGCACTTAGAATCACACAGGTAGAAAATATGGGCCCAAAACATCCCCAGAAGATACAGTGACACCCTGTACGGATGACACATCTGACTGAAAAAATAATAAATACTTTAATTTGCAATTATCACACAGAGCAAAGAAACAGACTTACTGACATGTATGTTTTTCTGCCATCCAAAATGAGTGAGACAACAGGCACACACATGAAGAAGGGTCTTGAGTTACAGATTTACTGTATCAACAGAGAAAACGGGAAACAAATCTAGTCCCCCCACCTACCAGTTTGTGCACTAGTTTGCACATTTCCCTTTCTGTTGGGGAAGACAGGACACTGCTTGAATTTTTTTTTAGACACGCTATATTTCACTTGGTTATCTTTTATATAACAGCAGATCTATGCTTTTTTAAATCTTTGATGATATTTTGAAGTGTCACTGCTGTCTTGCAAGAGAGCAAAGCCTATTCTGCCCTCCACAAGCCACATCCAGATTTCTTCTCACACTAAACAACGTGCCCAGTTCTAACAGCAGCTGTCTATGCCAATCTACCTACTCTTCTTAAAACATTGAAAAACAATTAATTCAGCTGAAGAGTCATTCCTATCACCAGATAGATAGAAAACTAAGCACAGAGCACCTTCAGTTTTTCCCATGTATTGCTTACTTTAGATGCTTTCTTTTAGACTTATCCAATAGAAGACAATAGAGTTGGAACTCTATTTTCACAGCATGCTCAACGTACTAAAAAGAAGAATTAAAGCCATGCAGAAAACAAAGATCAAACTTAATAGCCAAAGCTATTGACTACTTCTAGTCTGAGATCTGACAGCAAGTCTGTGGAGAAACTGTTCAAGAGTGCTAAGTACTGAAACTGTTCAAAACTGGAGAAAAAAGTTCAAGAGTGCTGAAGTCCTCACTAATTATTAATCTATCAAAAACATCCATTTTCTTGACACTCCTACAATTTGCTGCACTCTGTCCAACACTGTCAATTAACACAAGTGTCTTTGGGATTTAACCTGTAGAAATGACATTGTATGTGTGAACTTATTCTCCAGTTCATATTTATGAAGAAATAGAATTCATCAGTCAATGGTTTAAGATATGATAATCCTTCTCACAAGTGCAGCAGTAAGGAAGTAAGAATTAGAATATAAGTAGCCGTTCATCCAAAAACGGAGCACAAAGGTTAAACATGTCCAGCTGCGCCTCACACATAGAAATACAAAGCCAGTTGTCTAGTACATAATAGTTGAGAAAATTCATGCCCCTTTCCTTGGGGCCATCACACAGAATAGCTGACCCATGTGCATTGATCTGCCCTTCTTCTGCTACAAGATGCACACGATGAAAATGCTTTTAGCTGACCATTTCTTAGCTCCACAGTCCAGTACTAAGGAAAATGCACTTCTTGTCTGCAGAGCAAATGGTCATAATGTAAGGACTAAAGGCAGGAGCTGTCTTGAGATGGAATTCCCTGACCCCTCCCAGAAAATTCCCATCAAGAAAAGGCTGAACCACAATGACACAAAATTGCCACACTTCTCCCACTTAGTCAAATCATAGCATCAGTCATGGACTCCCCTAACAGGTTCTTCTCGCAGTTCTTATGTTTTCTCAGAACATACTATACTGCCATGGTAGATTATGTTGGTAAAACTTCTTAAGCAGCTGCTGGTGAGGGTTTATCCCAGGTATGCAGGATCAAAAGGACAGCTTTGCAGTAGAGGAGAGGAAAATGGCTACTGGATAAATGGGACAACAGCACATTTGACAGCTATTGCAAAAGCTCTTGAAAATTTCCTTGGTCCATGTCTCCCAAAAAGGAGATTATGGTCCCTTTCATCCCTATTCTCTGCCTTCCAATCCTGTCTCAATTTCACCTTCTCTGCCCATTCTATATTTTTTCCACCTGTCCTTTCCCTCTCGTCTTCTCTCACAAATCAAGTGCCCTTGTTTTTCTCCTTTATTTACTCTCCAGCAAGTGAACAGCAGCAATGGTGCCTCCTGTGCAGGCTGCAACTTGTACTCCCTGTCTTCATTTTCCTCCCAGCTCAGGCTCAGCAGTTCCACTTCAGTGCTGCTCTCCTGAGACTCCTACAGCAAGGAGCAGCCTCAGCTCTCACCTCTCAAACCTCAGTAGGTTAAGGAAGATCATGGAAGGGAGGCAAATGGATGCTGGAAGGGGAGAAATATGTCATACCCACCACAGTCTGCCATTTTGAAGGTCACAGCAGAGAATCCTCCCCTCTGCCTGCCAACTTGGAGCTGTCACTGCTATTGTGAAAGCCTGTGAATGAGGGACTGATATTCTCTGCAAGTCACTACTTCCTTAAAATTAGACCAAGAGAATGACTAAACTCAGCAAGGAGAAAAAAATAAAGTTAGAGGAATAGTCAAGCTCTCAGCCAGCATGTGCTGACAGTGAGAATGAAACATGGGAATGGGAGACCAACCACATGCTAAATTTCTCACTTTAATACCTCATATCCCTAAAGAAACAATATGATAAGAAAGGGCCCTGTCAGCTCAGGTCTCCCACTTCCCAGAGTCTTTATCCCATTATAGAGAAAAGAACAGCAGTATATACTGGCTGTGTCTGTGGTGGTAGGGCACACTCAGCCACCTTTCCCATTATGACATTACCAAGACATAGCTATAAGCCAGGCATTGCACAAACAATATATTAAAAGAGATCTTGTTCCAAAGACCATGTAACCAAAATACAAAGCAGGATGCTGCAGAAATACACACAGAGGGTAATGCAGACCAATGCATTTTCCTTATAGCAGCTTGTTTTCCCTTCATTATTTCATCCTCATTATGGGCAGTAACCAACTGGAATAATGACAAAATTCACTGGCAATGTGATTACCTCCTCTACTCAGAGATTTACTCTTAAAATGATCCTCCCTTGCAAATAGCTTACACAGCTCCTCCATGCAGCACACCTACTGTTGTCAGGTATATTCCCACTCTCTCTCAGGCAATTTCTGACATCAGTTTGTTGAGTTCTGTCTTGGCTTTAACAACAACTCCTGGTGCTCAGTATTCTGGGAACAGGGGAGGGAGAGGTGGGCAGGGAACAATGTCAAGCATGTCTTCAGCTGAAGGCCAGAAACACCCAAACACAATCAGTGATTGCTGCTGGAAACCGTGGCCAAAGTGACCCTCTCCCTGCTCCAAACCAACAGCAGAGCCGGGGTGGGCTCTAATACATGAGCTCAGTCTCAGCTGCATCTTTACTGCCCATGCTGTCTCCAATGCAATAAAACAGGCTCTACACCTCAGTGAAACTCACACTCCACTAGTCTGTCAACTTCAAAAGAATGTTCTGGAGCTCACAAGGTGTGAGCCATAATCTAGACCTCGGAGACTTCTCACTCATAGCAGAACAAGTCCACAATTATTAACTCCCAAAACATTCCAAATTTCTTGAAAATTTATGAAGTATCTCAAACCAGTCTCCTGAATCACCACCATCATCCCCATCTCTTCTTAGAGGTTGTTTATCCAGCTGCTGAACAAAAATGCATTGCTACTCTGGACAAATACCTGGTAAGTTCCCAACAACAAACAACATACTGGCCAAGTTCACAGCCAGTACCAGTTTCAACTAGTTGAGAAGGTCTCCTGGCAAAATTTTGTTCTCAAATTCAGCACTGGAATCACTTTATCCTAAGGAAATTAACACAAGAGATGAAAATGTAAGAAAAAGGGAGAGAAACAAACAAAGAGGGGCAGTCAGAACTTGTAAATTATCATGGACAAAGGACAGTCTCAAAAAAGCAGTAATTCAACCATGTCGAACACCTTTTCTCCTAATCAGACAAGAACACCTTCATCAGCTGGGGAGAAGGCACACAGCCAAAAGCAATTCAGAGACAGCAGAAGGTTAAGACACCAAAGCAGTCAAAACAGCTGCAGGTATTTGAACATTTTTGGCCAAGTCATGACATATTATAGAAAGGTGGCCTTAAGAGTACTACAGATCATACCTCCATCATTTTAAAACAGTGAATTCCCCTCACACTTATCACTGACTTGTCATAAAAAGCGAACTTGAAAACTCATGTCTCAAGTACTTTGCCTATGCCCTTTAATACTGGTTGGGTAAAATCTCAAAACTAATGAATTCAGGTAGTTTTTTGTTATAGAGGTCAATGGAGCTAAGATTTTACTCCTAGCATTTTTAAAAGTTTTTTATTATCCTATCCATTGTCACATCCCTAAAATTATGTGTTCCAGTTCTTTATCTGTTAAGACATTAACTGTACAACTGACATACAACTGTATTTCTTTCTCTTTTCACTATTGCATAGCACTAACATCATCAAAATAGCATCAGAGCTCTGTGGACCCCTTACACTAGGACAGAAAGGAAATGCTGAGGATTGTGTCACACTGGCAGAAACACACATACCACTGAACCCAAAGCATCAAGACGAGTTATAAATAAAGACTGACATGTGTTGACAGAGATGCAAATAATTGGATTTGCAGAACCTGTACCTAGCCCATGGCAGATGCTAAATAAATTTTCATCAAGAATTTGCCAACATCTCCTGGACATTAAAAACAAAAGGGTGAGGGACACATGTCATTTATCACCCTTTCAGGCCCATATCCTGTCAGGCCAGTCAGCAAACAGAGTGGAACAAAAAGATGGTCTTTCCTCCACACAGCTCTAGTATCTTAGTAATGTTTTGGGGACACGTGGCCTGTTTCCAATAACAGGTACAAAAAGACTGACCAATCTCTCCGAGACCTATGGACAGCAGTAACAGGAACCAACCTAAGTCTCCCTCCCACTACACAGAAGAAAAAGTCGAAGTTGTTAAACAGTTCCTGCCCAAGGGAAGAAGGGAAAGAATGAAGAGACATGCAGAAGTCCAGCAAAACCAACTAGTCTGCTTCTGTCACAGCTGCCAGACACACTGGAACAGTGGGGAGCACACGGCTGCTGGCAAAGGCTGGCAGCAGTTGTGGCAGTATCTCACTTTGTCTCCTCATGTGCACTGAATTCTGTCCCAAGAGAGGCAGCCTGGCTTTTCCAGGCACTGCCAGGGGGCACTGAGCTGCTGTGCTGTTTCCCAGCACCCCTGCCCCACAGAATCTCACACTGGCTAGGCTCAGTCCCTACTCTGTGGCCACAAATAGAGCAGTCCTTCAGCACAGGGACAGCTCTCCACACACTGTCACGAGTTTCACACTCACGCAATGCCTTTGCTAAGTATGTGCCAATTAGGTAATGTGACGTCAAAGGCAAGGGTTCAAAAATGAGCAAGATGAAGGATGAATAAGCTGAAGGGACTGATTTATAGAAACATTATCAGGAGGTAGTTTTTCTGTTTCTTGCTTAAATTTGTCTTGAAACACAGGATTACATAAACTAATAGCAATTACAACTCTGACTTTTGTGTCTGAAATTAGACCCAAACTTTTCAAGGTTGCCCCTGAAAAATTATTACAGCTCTGCGTGCAAAAGACAGTTGAATAGCTCACAAGTTGCTTGTGCTGGCAATTATCCTGACTACTAGGAGGAACTGTTTGCCCAGACTATACAAGAAAAAATTTGAATATTGACCTAAAAATGTTCAGTTATTTTATTCCAAAACAGCTCCACCCAGTTATTTAGTTTCAAGAAGAGCCTTCATTAAAAGTTCTGAAAAGAATACATTATCAGACTATATAATTTTGTGTTGTAAACTCAGCCTCCTATTAATCTACTTCTTCACATTGTGATGAGCAAACTACAATTTTTACAAGTTTTTTCATGGAGTTTTAGAATTTTGTCAGGTAAAAAAAACAGTAATTAACGAAAAAAATTCATTTGTCAAGACACATAGTCTTCTCCAAATTTCAACAGATCTAGTTGGGTTTTTTTGATTGAAAAATCTCTGTAGAAATTGATCAGGATGGGAAAGGGACCTTATTTGCTTTTCAAATTTCTCATTGGTTTGAAGAAACAGCTAACATAACAGCATTTGTGTCAAGCAATGATTTACATTTTCAGAGCCAAATCTTCACCTGTATGTGCTCAATGAAATGAATGACACTGATTTACACAGTGGAGTCCTTGGTCTACAGCTTTGATTATCAATAGCAGTTCATCCTGTATTGCCATACACTAAACTACAGAGAAAAGAGGTGGTCTGTTGTTAATCCAAGACCCCACAGAGGTACAAATTACTGACACTGCTTAAAATCAACCCATTCAACTGCCTCTGGTGCATTTGTTCTTTCATACTCAACACATGCGTGGATCTATGAAATAAGGGCCTGCTCGATTTGCTCTTTGCACCTCACTGAACAGGGAAGTAAAACCACGGACGTAGTCAGAGTTGCACTGGTGTAAATGCTCTCTTGAGAGAGCAGGACCTTGTGGTTCTCTCCTCTTTCACCTTGCAGCATGCTAAATTGATCCAGAAAGCAGTTCATCTGAAAAAAATACCTACCAACAATTTGTTTTAAACAAACACTTGCATCCAGATCCCCCATCTCTATTGGCATGCAATTGTCTCAAATCACAAAAGGCAGGGAAACCAAAATTGAAAATTGATCTCTCTGTGGCCACGTAGACGGGAAGAGTGATTTCCTAGCTGTGATTTTAAATAACTCTTTCTTCTCTCCCCTCTACCCCCTCCCCGTACACATTTACATTTCTTCCCCTGTATTCTCCATCTTTTGTGGAACAGGAACAAAGACTTCCACCATCTCACTCTCTTTCCCCAGCTTACTCATCAATATTCTATTATCAAACAAGGTTTAGCTCTTTTTTCCTCTTGAAATCAATAAGAAGCAATGCAGTAAAAGGGAAAAAATTAAAATCACCAGCAGATAAAAGGTCTTCAAAAAAAGTTAATCACTGCTAAACACTGACAGCTCACCGGAGTGTGTCACATATAGCCCACACTACATTCTGTTTGGTCCAATGCTGTCACAAAGGTAAACTACCTGCATCTACCTGCCAAAGACAACTGAAACAGGAGAGAAAACAACAATAAAACTTTCACAATTGGTCTTCACATGGATGGTTGTCACCTGAAATCTTAAAGAGCAAGAATTTGTAATTCCTGACCTCTGGGTGAAGGTAACTCTGAGGAAGCCCCACAAATACCTGTCATTGAGACCTACCTCAGCTCCCAGCTGGAAGCAGGTGCAGCCAAGCTAGCCTTGTACCTTTTCTGATATTCAAGTGCTCTGGCTTCTCTCCCAGGCCTAAGACTTTACCCCACCAACACATCCATGCATGATGCGGTCAGGTTTCAGCTGTGCTGCTATACATGTACCTGCATATGCATGCATAGATATATATACACCCAGACACATCAAAATTATGTGTCCATTCCTAACATCTTCAAATGTATTGTCACTCACAATTACCAAAAATACCTTTAAATTATTTAAGGTATTTAATACCTTTAAAAGGTATTTAATACCTTTTAATTATTAAACAGCAGCAGAGGGAAAAGCCAATGCAAAAGATTTGGAGAGACAGAGGAAGCAGTCTGGGTGTGTCTAATGCCAAGACTGCTGACAAGAATAATGCTGCAGTAAGTCATATGCATGTACTATTGTTGCTAGTACTTGTTCATGATCAAAGGACCCTTCAAGAGTCACAGCTGGACAGATACTCCATGTCAGTGGCAGGAAACAGCAGAAAACAGTCTCACCACAGTCAGCAGTTCATCGTTTTTCGGAATAGCTTTTAGAACTAGAAAGTACAATCAATTCAAAAATAAAGCAAAGAAAAAAGGAAACCACTCAGTTTTGACACAAAGCAATTTTAGATCTTTGGGCAGCATACATTGTTCCTCTTCTGCTAACAAACTCCAGTTGTAGCTCTAACCTCACACACCTTGCCCAGCACAGATGACACCTCCATACTCTGTCACAGTGCCCTGCCTTACTGGACAGCACTGGGCTGCACAGCTTCTGTCAGACAGGCAATAAGAAAAAACCACCTGACTTCCTACCCAGGGAAGAATAAGGCAGCCCATAGAGGGCTTCCCATGTTCTTTGCCAACTTTCACCTATCCCTATGACAGTAAGAGGGGATTGCTGGGGTTCTGTGTTCTTATCACACCAGGAAACACATGCACAGACTCAGTGAGGAACAAGCTAAAAGGGGGAGTTTCCTGTTCCAGACCACCAGAGAGGAGAAAAGATGCGGCAATGGAATTGAGGGAAGTTTGACACGACAATCTGTTCATCCTCAGGAAGACGACCATGAGACAAACCTGCTTGCTTATATAAGAATTGATTCCATCATCATTCCCAGTCACCAAAAATAAATTACAATCAACCCTAATATTTGAAGGACCATATTTTGTCATTACCTTTTATCAGAGTAAAATTATTCAGGGGACAAAACAGTGAGTCAAACAGGAGGCCTCTAAAGATAGTGTTTGTATCAGCAGAACAAAACTCAGATGACTCAGGAGAGAGCACATCTGCTAAGAAGTTGCCACTAATCACCTCCACACCTTGCTAGAGAGCACTATGATGTTACAAGAGATGGATTCTGCACTTCTGTTTAAGCACGAAGGTCCTCAAGCATTTACAAGAAACAAAAGCTTCTTTTCCCTCTGTGCTGCTGCTGTAGAGCACAGTGTGTTCTTTCCACTTGGTGGTGACATGTTCTTTCAGGTATGAAGAGAATCCTGCATAAATGCCTTGTAAAACACTTTGAATCTATGTGTGCCATAGAGGAAAATCTTGAAATTTTACTTTAAAATATGCAGTTAGTTTGATATGTTTACCTGGAACAAGAAGATAAGAAGTGACATAAGAACTTGGGGAAAATTTACAGTTACATCACTCAGATTCTAAGCAAAATCACGAAAAAGAGAACCACAATGAGTTTAAAACCTCGCTCCACCCCTGTAGTGCAGAAATACCCTTGTATTTTCCAATCTCTTGGATTTTCCCCAAAAATTCACAGCTACCCATGAAGACAAAGCTAGGGTTCCTCCTCAAAAGTTGCCCCATTCTCCTGCATTCACTCTCCCCTCTGCTTTCCTGTACAGCAAGCAAAAAACAGGGACTTTCCTTTTCTCTCCTAGCAACATATGGCAACAGAAATTCCCCATAAACCTTCCAGAAGCATCTGTACTAACTGCTGTGTTTAGCAGCTATATCAATCAGAAGGGCACACTAGAATTCAGGAACCAAAGACTTTTGTTACACAGTGAGTTAATGGGTAAAGAAAGTAAAACCAGAAATTATTTGAAAAATCTCAGTTCAGAAAAAAAAATGCAAAAAGAAACTGAAAAAAAAAGTCAGGCAGTATTTCCAATGGTGAACTACAAAATAGTGTTCTCATTTAGTGGCCTGCATCCCTCTCCCCTAGGGCTTGGCATGCTGTTTCAGCAGCTCCACCAGCAGTCATAACCCAGCACACCCCCACTCCAGAACAGGACTGCTATCTTGACAACTGCCAATGGCTTCATGAAGGCTGTCTGCATCCATGCTGACACCTAGGAGACTCTTGGAAGACACCCTGGATGTCTGCTCACAAAACTGCTTTCTTGCAGAGCAAGCAAGTTTGGTCCCAGGAGCAGCTTTGAGCTCATACTTAGGAGTGTTAGAACATAGTCAGAAACGGCTCTCCCCAAAAGAAAGTGTAAGGAACAGTCAGGTGTGGACAGAATGTATGAATAGAGGAGGAGATATAGAAGAGTAAATACTCCTGGATCCATAATAATAGGAATACAACCCATAACATGTAGCTCAGCAAACACCTGTAAATAAGCAACAGGCAGCCCATCCAACACCTCCAAACATACAAATTTGGAAGCAGTGTGCATGACCTAGCCTATGCAGGAAAATAGAGTCCTAGGAATCACAAGCTGCAGCAGGAATCCCAAGCTGACAGGCTAGTTATATGTGAACAGACCTAAAAGCAAAACAGCAAAGCACACTCAAAGACTGTAAATAACATGCAGGAAATAAATGAACAACACGACACATTCAGAAGAAAAAAATGGCAGCAGAAACCAAAATTCACTTTAAAACTCCCAAAAGGAAATCACAGAATCATAGAATGACTTGGGTTGGAAAGGACCCTAAAGTTCATCTAGTTGTAACCCCCATGCCAAGGATAGGGGCACCTTCCACTAGATCAGAACTCCAACTAGACTGGCACTGAACACTTACAGGGATGGGGCACCCTCAGCTTCTCTGGGCAACCTGTTCCAGTGTCTCACCACCCTTAAAGAATTTCTTCCCAATATGTAATCTATGTTTATCCTCTTTCAGTTCAAAGCCATTCCTCCTTGCCCTATCACTAGGTGTCCTTCTAAAAACTTCTCTCCTACTCTCTCGTCTCCTTTTTTCCTCCTTTCTCTCTTCTCTCTCTCTCCTAAAGTTTCTTTGTAGGTCCCCTTCAGACACTGCAAAGTGCTATAGGGTCACTCTGGACCCTCCTGTTTTCCAGGCTGAACAATCCCAGGTGTCTCAGCCCTTTCTTATAGGAGAGATACTCCAGTTTCTTGATCATTTTTGTGGCCCTCCTCTGGACTCACTCNTCTTTCAGTTCAAAGCCATTCCTCCTTGCCCTATCACTAGGTGTCCTTCTAAAAACTTCTCTCCTACTCTCTCGTCTCCTTTTTTCCTCCTTTCTCTCTTCTCTCTCTCTCCTAAAGTTTCTTTGTAGGTCCCCTTCAGACACTGCAAAGTGCTATAGGGTCACTCTGGACCCTCCTGTTTTCCAGGCTGAACAATCCCAGGTGTCTCAGCCCTTTCTTATAGGAGAGATACTCCAGTTTCTTGATCATTTTTGTGGCCCTCCTCTGGACTCACTCCAGCACGGTCACATCCTTTATATGCTGGGGACCCCAGAGCTGGATGCAGAACTCCAGGAGGGCTCTCCAAGAGCAGAGTACAAGGGCAGAATCATCTCCCCCAGCCTGCTGGCCACACTTCTTTGGATACAGTTGATAAGGTAGGGGAAGAACACCATTGCCTAAAGGAGAAGGACTGAAAGGAGACAAACACCTCAAGAGTTCCTTCATCTCACACAATTACTTTTTTTTAATTTCTCTTTTATGGAGCCAAAAGATACCAAAAGAAGGTATCTCCCTATTCCACTAAAAGAACAATAGATTCAGCTGTCCTTGTCTATGACTGGTTGGAAGCTGCCTAGCAAGGATGTACCTATATTTTTACTGCTGAACAAGAATACATCAAACCAATCAGATGGAAGAGGGTGTCCAAAAGCCCAGAAACTGAATGCAAACAGATGAAAGGGCCAGAATTTCTCACTCGCCTCCCTTGGACTCCAAGCCTCGAGGGAAGGCAAAAGGAAAAAGAGGCCAGTAACCATGGGTAACCACTCTCAGGTTAATCTCAGATGGGGAGGGGAAAATGCTTCTCAAGATTAATAACTAAAGTACTCAGGGATTAGAGATTAGGAGGAGAATCCTGTTTGCTAGGATTAAAAGGGCTGCATTCACATGAAAACCTCAACCAGTGAATTGCCTCCAGCAAAACAGTGGGTTTTATTATTATAATTATTATTTTATTCTCCTCCAATAAATGAAAAACATCAGCAGGAGGGCAGCAAAATCCATCAAAGGTTTAGAAAACAAAATCTCTGAGGAAAGGTTAAGGCAATGCAGTCAAGATAGAAATCAGATATTAAAACCAAAAATCAGCCCATGTTATTAGTAGCACAGAAGATTATAAAGAAGGAGAGATTTTAAAAAATAAAATCAACTTCACTTCCCAGAATCCATGTGGTGTAGTCTATTTCTTTGCCCTTGGTTTAGCTGGAGGCAGGTGAGCTACAAAAATGGTAAAACTTACCGAGTTTGCCCATAAGGAAGGTAGTTTAAACATCCAATGGCTGGTATTTTCTGGAGTGCTAACTAAAAGCTTCATTTTGACATTTACTCTTAGTTGCTTTTCAATGACACATGATTAAGGTACTTAATGAAATTGTACAGGAAGGAACAGAAAAAGAATAGGACTACGCTCTATCAGATGGGGTTAATAGAGAGAGGGAAGACATTAATCCAAACCATCAAAACAGGCATTCAAAAATTTAGTTAAGCAGCTTTTCTGAAACAATTTTCAGTGATGGAAAAAGGAGAAAAACTCAGATCCACCGCAATAAAATTGTCTGAACTAGACTCTACTTCACTTGACTCAATCCTTTTACAAGTAAGAATATTCAGTCTGGATTAGGTCAACAGACCTGCAAGCCAGCTCATGAGGTCAGCAGGGAGAAACAAGGACCACACTACTGAGTGACATGCACGTTCCTCCCTTGCAGCCCAGTGCCACAGGCCCTCCACATAACCAGATCTTCTCTGTAGTCCTGTGTCAAAAACGCCCTGTCAGGAGACTTGGCATAAGTCTTCTGGAGCACTGAGGGAGAGCTGGGAAATCTGATTACTCCAGCACACTTGGCCTTTCAGGTTCATGAGAGCTGCAAAATTGCCATATCACTGCACAAAAGAAAGCCCAGGAGGTTGCTGGTAATAATGCCATTCCAAACAAAAGCCATAGAGAAACAAGGATTGTAACAGAAAGGAAAATAAAGAAGGTATTCTTAAACACATGTGCTGGCTGTTTACAAGGTACATTTAGCTGCAGAACAGACCAGAATGTCCTCAGCTTGCTTTAACAAGGAGCTGCAAAACCATCTGCATAGCTGTCCCTCAAATCACATGCACAGGCATAGAGGAAAAACTGGCTCCACCTTTTTTACTGGGCAAGATCTCAAGGAGCAAGCTTTTTCTATTGCAGGTTATTTGGAAATTTTATTAAACTGCATACGTAAAGAAAACCAAATTTACAAAGCCAACCCTTGCTTTGTCAGATGCCAGATGGTGTCACTGCCAGACTTCCAACCACCACTGGCAAAGGATTCCCGAGGGACTAAAGCTCAGGAGGGCTGGGGCACCACCCAGGACAAGAAATCACACAGGTTTTCATTATTCCTCTGAATGAACCGTGGTCCTTTGGGGCTCCCAAGGCCAGTAAGCAGCAGGTGGAGATCAAGCCGATTCATGGGGAAAGTGCAAGCACAGCACCTACTGGAAGCACGGCTGCCTTCTCCCGCCTCACCCGCATCTGCGTCTCTTCTCTTTTTAACCTGCTATTTTTGGAAACTACATGACTCACCTTCCTCATGAAGCCAGGTCTAGTTGGCTCTGTGCCTTGACACCTTTTTGTACCAAACAGAAATGGCAATTTGTTTGAACCTCTCCTTCTACACTCAGGTAAGCCATCCAAGTCTGCACAGGATGATAGCACTGCCATTCTCCTAGCACCAGCAACACTTCTGTGTGAGCAAGAAATGCGAACACTGAGCTTCAGAGAGACTGTATATCAGGTTCACAGTCTACTTGCTTGCTTGCTTTCCATTGAAAACCAGACACTCACAGGTAACACATGGTCTACGAGGGAGCAAAGTGCCACAACTTAAGGGGTAAGAAAGAAAAATACTGGGAAAGATCAGGAAATCACAAGAATAAGGAAATAGTCAGTACTAAGAATCAGGTAGTTTTATCAAAAGTAAACCAAAAAAAGCAAACAGTGAAGATGAGGAGATATGATGGATGTATATATTTCCAGCAAAAAAGAACATAAAACCAAAAAGGATGTGCTCCATTGCTAAAGGGAGAAACAAGACAATTAGATACTTAAAAACTTCAGTTTACCAACATTGTGATACTCCCTTGCAAATAACCTCCCAGTCTTCTTCTCTTTGGACTGCTTTCACAACTATTTCTGTCCATCCCTACAGACAGTGCCCCACCCCACCCACTCCCCCCCACACAAACACAAACCACTGAGTCATGTTTCACTTACCCTGTAAATCAATACCTATGCCATTTCCCTTCCACCACACACTCATTCCCCTCTTTCCTTGCAGCACTGATTTCTAGAACAGGTTAGAGATTAAGTTCTCTGTTACATGATACTACATTTCCAAATAGAAGTATTATCTTTAAAAGCCAAAACAGACCATGCTCTACTGTACAGTAGAATCAGTTCTGCTCCCCTTCAGCCACCACAACAGGGAGAACACAGGATTGCCTTCTGATGCAGGCTGAAGATCCACTCTTGGAGACCAATGGCTTCAAAGACAGAGACACATCAACTACTCATCCTGGTTCTTCAGTAGAAAATATGAGTTTTAGTATAAAGATGTGCTAGTGCCATGTTCCACAGATAGAACAGCCACTTCACAGTGGCTAAATTGAAAAACTGATAATGGACAGTGGTGTGAACGGAGTTATGCTCACAGTTAATAACAGGCACACATTGCCACAATGCCTTCACTCGCTGGCTTGTAGATAATAATCACAACCAAAGTGCTGTTATTGCCCACTGGTTGTGACACCAGCACATCAGAGGGCAGCAGCAAAGCCACATTCCCTGGCAAAGGTACATCAGTCCTAATATAGCCTTGTGCTATTAAAACACACAGAAATTTTACTGTGAATTGAGAGCTGCCCTGTTCACCATAATCACATCATTTGGCAAGAGCAAGAGAGATAGGAAAATGAGAATCAGTTCCTGACAAGAATAAACAAAGCATTAAAAAAAAAAATTTAAAAAAAAAAAAAACCTGATAAAAAACCCCCACCTCCTTTCAACTGAAATCATCTAAAGAGAAAAAGTGGTAGACAGCAGAGCTCAGCGTGTTTGGCTGAGAAGAAAGTTATTTACAGCAAGGTCTGGCCTCTCACTGCCACCATGTAATTCCAGGCAATTGCACTTTCAAATAGATCTTTTTGGAGAAAATCAACAGTGGCTTTGCTTTCAATCTACTGGAAAATGAAGTCCCGCAAACACGTTATATAAAGCTGCAGCAGAAAGAGCAATGTGCACACAGGCACACACTCTCTGGTGGAGGTTGGTGGGCTTAAGTATTCAACTCTGCCAGGCCCACTTCACACGTCCCAGCTCTCACATCACACTCTGGATCTCCTGTAACTAATGATGCCAGTCAGATACTGTGGCAGTGACAAGTTTCCATAGGCTGAGTCCTACTGCCTGTGTCAGTCCTGCCTCCCCACGTCCAAGAAGTGTCATCTCCAAGGCTCAACAAAGCTGTAAGCCCCCTGAGCAAGGCTCTCAGTCATGAAACATACAGTCTTGTGAGGCAACGGATAATCCCAAAATTCACCACTGATTACAGCCCACATAACTATGCCCTACTGTCACCTTCATTCAACATCAACATCTGCCCAAGTGTCTACAAGGCTGTTTCCCAAGTCTGCAGTGAGTAGTACTGCCCTCATCAGTGCATCTGCAGCTCTCCACTCCTACAGAGATCCTGTCCCACTAGTGTCTTGTCACTCAAAAGCAACAGACACTAGGTTTTGAATATTTTATGTCATTGACAGCATAGCAAATATTGTTTAAAAATCATCCCTGACAGTTAATGCAAATACTCAGAAAAACTTCAGAAGGGCAGCAATTGAAAACAAAATGCATGTCTTCATGCAGAGAGGGCTGGGAGCTGCATCATTATCAGAGGTCAACAACATGGGAACACAAGGGTAGCACAGACTCCACGTATCCCATCACCACGAGCTGGTACTGTGTGTCACCTTCTCCTCCAAGCCTGTGCATACAGACGTGTGTACACACGCATGCCAGCCTCAGCATCCATTTCAGATAAAGGCCAAAGAGAAATATAATTTCAGAGCAGGTCAGAGGAATGGAAACTAGAAGGTAAACCTAAGCTTTAAATTATCTCCAACCAGCTCAGATACCACTGCCTTGTGAACAGAGCAAAAGAAAGAGGTTAAATTCCATTATACATTCCATCAGGAATGATTGTGAACTTCATTCATATTTCCCTTCATTCAAAACACTGAAAAATTACAAGAGACAAACACAAAACTAGTAGCTCTAAGACAAGCTAATCTTAAGACAAACATGAACAATTCTTCTTATTCTAGGAATACTGGAGCTTAAGTTTGGAAACACCTGGGTCATTAAGTAGGTTCTGCAAAACATCCAACCACACATTTCAGTAAGTGCATGGCTCAAGCTTCCCAGCAAAACTATTCCACTCATGTCTGAGCACCTCAGGCCACAGAACACCCTCAACACCTTAGAGCAAACCAATTCCAAAAAACTAAAGCTTGTCACTGTGATATGGAGGATCAGTGGAGATTCAGGATTTCCCCCCCTCTCCAAGTGCCCCACCTCTCTCACACAGAGACTATATGAAAGAGAAATCTCCTATAATCTCCTGAAACAAACCATGCCTGTTTCCACAGTGGAAGGTGATAAAAAAAAAAAAAAAGAACCAAAGCCTGACTATCTGACCAGAAGAAATTGCATTTTCTCTCCCTGGATCTGGCCATTGCTTTAATCCTGACATCATGAAGGGGACATGAAATCAGGCATCTGGGATAATGCAGTAACAATGGGAGTGCTGAGAGGCTTGGTGCAGCCTGCAGGCTATCTCTAACTGAATCTAATCTGCACTGCTCCAGAGAAAGATGGAAAAATTATCAGTCAGAAGCCTATTTGCACAAAGGTGGAAAATATTCCCTGCCCTTTCTAGACAACTAGTCCAGGAAAGCTCCTTTATAGGATCAAGCTGACTGCAAAGCACCAGAAACCTTTTCTCAGTGCTGACACCCATGCAAAGCACCCACGAGCAGCAATGGCTGTCCGCTGGTTATTCCTGCTGTAGTGTAGAAAACAAAAAGACTCAACACAATGACGTAAATGCAAAAGGAGTTTCTAGGCAGAAAATACTATAGCTTTTTTTAAGGAAGTAGATATTAATTTAAAAAAAAAAAAAAGTAGCTGCAGCAATTGTACCATGAGGCTTGCTTGCTGTTTCAGTGCCTCATAACACAGTGAGTTAAGACTTCACAGAAACAGCAGGGAAAAGAATTCAGGATCCTCTCCAAAAGTACGTGCCTCCGCCGCCCACACATCAGAGGAAGCACTACGACTTTTTTTTTGTTTTCTTTTTTTAGCTCTATAAGACACTTAGGACGTGATGCACGTAGCCCAGCTTTTCTGAGAGTCTCCACTAGAGGACTTCTTTACCCAGGAGCCATTAGTCAGATCACAAAGCAATAGGTGTTTCAAAGGAAACCCTCTCCTTCCACACTGAGCCTCCTGCAGGTGGAAATGGTACCAAAACAGTGATACACCCTACACATGCATTTACACTCCCCTGAACACCAAAGGCTTTAATTTATAATTGACACACAGCCGGCATTTTGTGTGATTTACCAAAACCACCAGCAGTGTAACAGAGGGAACCTGCCACTGTCATGAACAAGCCGTGAGCCCTTCCTGGAACAGCACTGGGAAAGGGTGTTCGGCCCCTCAGACAGCAACAGCTCCTCCTGGCACTTGCTTGTTCAGATTTCTGATCCCTTCCTGCCCCATCCCCTTGCCCTCCTCTGGCTGCCCGTAGAACACTGCCATCCTCCAGCCCCTGGTGCCTCGCTGCCAGGCTCTTAACCCCCAGCACTCCGAAACAAGGGAGCTCAAATAATGCGGGCCTTGGGGAATAGCTGACAGCTTTATCTCCTGAGCCACACCACCTCCTGCAGCCTATGCACAAACGAGATAACATCCTCCTGCATCTGAAGGGTGCCCCTTTTAATCTTACGACTAAATATCCTCAAAAACGTTATTCAGAGAAAGCATTTTAAGATAAATTAATCTGCAACATAATTTATGGCCGCACACTGAACCACTATATCACTGGGCACACAGGGAAGTGCTATTCCATTTGTTGCCCCCCCTAAACAAAGACACAGAGACAATCTTCACATGGGAACATGCTTCTCAGCACACAGAGCACAGCTTTTCTAGAAGCAAAGCACATAGACCTGTAATTAAGTGTCTAATGCATCATCATGGACAGAGCACTAAACCTGTGTCCTAGACAGTGATAAAGCCATGACATTTACAGTGTTCAGAAAATCCAAACAATCAATTTGGTACACCAAGCTACATAAGCCTACAATAACATAAGCCAAAACCGAGCAAGAGTAGCAATGAACAGATTACTATTTTAAGAAGTTTCTGTTATGTGGGTTCAGGAAGGCATATAATTCAAGGCTACAAATCAAATCACAAACACCATCCTTGTATCCCCTTCTCTGAAGGAAACATTCAGCAGCATTGCCCGGATGTTACATTTGCATTTTATTCAGTGTCCAGATCCAAGTGCCAGATAATCACCATATTTAGATTTTTACAGAAAGGTTAAAACCTTAATGGCCTGAATCATCAGAGCATTACTTCAGTCTGATTCTAATGTAAGCCTAATGCTTTTAGCAGTTGCACTGGGGGGAAAATCAGTGACGTGACTGCAAAACTGAATGGCCTAAGCATCTTATACAACCGTTATCTCTGTTCTAGTGAAAGTGATATAAAAACAGAAAGATGTAGGAAAAGCTTGTCTCAAGATGCACTGCAAGCTAGTTAGAGAGATGTGAACAAACCTCGTCAGTCACTGGACTCCAAGTCACATCTACTGGATCAATTTTTTTAAAAAAACTTTTTTCTCAAAACTATGCAAAATAAATCCCCAAAGTGATGGCTTTTTCTTTACCTTTCCTGCTACTACTGCCACCACCTGGAGAGCAGTCTCTCACTGCCTAAACACTGACACTCAGTTTGGATATCACTGATTCACATTGGAGGACAAATATTCCTGGCACAACAGGAAAAGAAAACCTCCACACCCACTACACTACCAGTGCAGCTAAGACCCACCCACCTGAGCTGCATCAAACCCTGCTGCCTCTGTTGCTGTAAGACACCTGGGTGTGTAGCATGCGCTTCTGTACCCAAATCAACAACTAAACAAGGTCCAGACTCCCAGAAAACTATAGTCATAGCAGTACATAACCAGCATTGCTGCTCAAGCTGGTTGCCTAATTTCTGACTGGGCATATCCCTAAGTACTGCCTGTGGCAGAGTCATGGTGCCAAACACCTGCTTTTCACTTTTTCATTTCTTCAGGATGCAGGCTAGAAAGTATTTTGTGTGATGCTTATGCCTGTCAGTGCAGTGAGGATAAGTCACTCAACATGAATAGTTCTGGACCCTGTAAGTTTGCCAGATAACACATGGACAGGGCCAAGAGAGACTCTCAAATAAGCATTCAGATCCAAACATGCAGAAACAACCATGGAAAAGCTTACTCAGATCTAGTTTCCAAGCAGAGGACTCCATCCTCACAAATATTTGCTCTACTAATGCTTTGTCAAGGCTTGCTTTACAAAGTAATAGTAATGGGATTTCTCTCTCTTCCCTTGGAAAAGTTTATTACAGTGAAAAAAATTCTGGTAAAGTAAAAAAATCCTCTTTCAAGTTCTTCTCTGCATAATTTCACTCAGAAATGGATGTCGAATCTCTGTAAATACTCTGAAGAAATGAAATAATAGCTAGTGTAGATAAGTTTTTATTTTTCATACACTTAAAGCCCTCTGGGGAAAAACTGCTGTTGAGTAATCATCCAACATGACTTTTTTATGTATAAAATGAGTGAAAACACTTTTGGATGCTTTTTTAATGCAAAAATGAGGCACAACTCAAAAACAGAATCCATGTATCTACAGATATTTACAAAATATATGCCACCATTGTGTGTAGCCACTAGAGCATGATTATGTCAAGTTGCTTTGTGCTCATGTTACCTTTGTGAATCCCACTGTTTCAAAAGTCATATAAGTCACATCACACATTTTCAAAAGTCACATCATCTTCTCACACGAAAACTCATGAGACAAGGGTAGAGAAATGGAGTTGGGAGACTTTACTATTCACGTATCTGAAACTTTTATCAGAAGTGAGAACAAGCAACTTTAAAACACATGAGCCAAGCTCTCTCTAACTCAGAGGAAAAAGGGGCAAAAAGAGCACCAAAATAATGCTAATTATTGTCAAAATTTTAATCACACATAAGTAAATGATTTTGAAATCATTACTCTTCCTGCAACCACATCTTGATAGCAATGCTAAGATATTATTTCTTTCACAACATTGTTAGGTCTATTTTCCATATATCATCCCATTCTCACTTTTTATCTTACCAAGATTTATTCATTGTGGAGAATAAATATCACCCTGGAAATAAAGTGTCTCTGTAGCTGAAATAGTTGTTTTCAAGGAGCAGAAGATTTTTGTCATCTGTGGAAAAGTTTCAACAACAGAGAGACTAACCAACCTATTTCTCTAAATGGCAAACGACTGGTAATGTTCCCTATCCTCAACAAATGCTTTCAGAAATTAATTTACTTCAGAAACAAATCAAAGCAATAATCAAAGAGCTTTTCTAACTTCATTTACAAAGTCCTTAGGATTCATTCCCCAATTTGGGGTTGAAAGTAAGATGAAGGTTTTTTTGGTAAAAAGTTGTATTAGAACATGGCCAGCTTAGATGGCCACAAAGCAGATAGTCAAGAATACAAAAAACATCTATCCTTTGAGCTTATCCAAATCATGATGTGTCTCAGTGTTTTAAGCAAACATAAGGAAAAAAAAATCTAGAAGCATTTGCCTCTGATCTGTAATAATCTAATACCTTTGCATGGAAATGCCTTCCTGCAGTAAGGAAACAGGGCAATATGGTATCAGTTCTCTAACCCTAAACTATGTTGATTGTAATTACTAGAGGCTGCAGACAAAAAGTGAAGGCTTCCCCAACATGCTTTCTAAAAGATCTTTTTTTAAAGATCTCATGAGCAAAATAGTGAGTTAAGTTATCTTGGCTGCTTTCCAACATCACTAAGTATCTCCTTTGAAGTTACAATCAGATGGGAAATTTTTCTTCATTCCTGTACTTAATGACTTCAGTTGAATTAGCGTGCTGTTAAATGACAAACATCAGTTGCAAGCTAAATAAATCCTCCTGTCTACACAATTCTGCAAGTTCTTGGGAATCACTCATGATGAAAAATGTTGAAGAACAATCATGGTACGTTACAATGAGTACTGCAATCTTCTCATTTATTCAATAATAAATTGATTTCTTCCCTAGAGCTGATTTTTGCCTTGTGCCATTCTCTAATATCCTTTCCTTGATGTAGCAGTAAAAGATTAAATTGCTCCTGGGGCTAAACTCCCAGGCACACAAGCTCTCCAAGGATCAGACTTGACTATTTTATCATTTGGTTCAATGGTTGATCTTTGTAATGTCTGTTCAACTGGTGGACTCCTGAGACTGCACTCCCTTAGTTCAGCTCTAGAAGTAACTTCTTACTTCTTTTAACATCTCAGGGGGCTGCAGAGAATTCTCAGGTCTCCACTGGTTCGTGGAGGTTCATCTAATAGCTATGATGCACTGATAAAATGCAAACTGATAAACGCAAAATGAAGCAGCATTATCACATCCACTTTATTTCAACACAAGAAAGAACTCTGAAGCTTAAAGAAATTCAAATACAGCAGTGGAAGGAATTTTTAGCCCTCCTTGATTCTGTGCAATAGCAACCTCCTTCCAATTCCTTCCTCGGAACTTCAAAATACACTGATTTTTTGGGCTTTCTTCCCTCCTAGTTCTTAAACTCAGATTCCCAGAAAAGGCTCTTCCACAGGGAATACCCTCTTATTTTGGGTGCAGCTGTCAGCATGCACCCTTGTACAGGAGATGCACAGAAACATGGGAGAGTCCCTCAAGAAGCAAGAGGCAGCTCCTGGGCACAGCTTGCAGCCATTAAAGGAGTCATTTATATTTATACTGGACAAGGCACTTGTTCTGTAACACAGTCTGTTGTGCAGGCAATGAGACACCCAAGAAAAGCACGTATGTGAGATGCAGCTGCCACATGGAGCACTGATCCATCACACCTTGCAGGATGGACTGCACACTTCACTCAGCTGCACCAGGGCTGAGCACAGCCCCAGCAGTGCCACTCCATTCTGCAAGCTTCTGGTTTGAAGGCACTGAACTCTAGAAAAGGAAGTTACACTGAGTACAAGGTAATGATACTTGAAGCCCAAGATCAGCACTCACAAATATGGGCAATTGGACCATCAATACTGCAACACAAACACTACTGCATGGAACAGTAGCTGCTTCAGGCTGGGTTTCTCCCTCATCACCACCCCTTTTTCTCTTTACTGATCTCATTCATGCTCTTCTATCTCAATTAACATAGCATCCCTTTCCTTCAAAACAGTCCTGTTGGTCCACAAAACTTTACCAGAGACAAGAAAACTGCTGAGCATCTATTGTATAGAAGGCAGCCACAAAACTACCTGTGCTTTTAAATGTGCAAAACACTTTAACCCTCACAGAAAGCAGCAGTGCCTCTTTCTGCTCTTGGGTTCCTACAGGGCACACAGACAACAGCACATCTGCTCTCCCAAATCCCCAACAGGCTTCCTGACAGGGAGCCTTGCCTATAAGCTGTGACAGGTTAGTTGGCTTTGGTGCCCTTGAATTACCTGGCCGAATTACCTCAGCCAGTGCTTAACCAAGCCAAACACACTTTGCCATTTAAACTTCTCATCAGCTATTCCACCTGGCCCCTAGGCAGTGTGATGAAAGGCTCCCATCCTGAGTTTACTTCTCAGGCATTGCACAGGCATGACTCTCATTCTGGGAAACACAAGGCCAGCATGGTCCTACAGGATGGTCACACACATACAGTGTCCCAGGTTTAGCAAGGGAACCAAAATGAAGGATATACATTAACAAGTACTGGGAAGTGGCCCTTCCTCAATAAAATACAACACTGTTACCTAAAATATCTATTAGTAGTGATTTTAAAGAGTTGGAGTGTGACTTACTCTGCTGTACAGATTTGACACATTGTAAATCAGTGTTACTGGGGAAGGGGAGAAGAAGAGACGCTAAATTACCCTTTTGACAGCTCCTGAAGAGTGTTTTGGCTTGTTCCACTACTCATGCCTCAGAAGGAGTCTAAACATCGTATTTCTCAAGATAAAGCAAATTTTTCCAGCGGGCTAACATGAAAGTAGTACCCTATTACTG
Source organism: Cisticola juncidis (assembly GCA_013400215.1). Classification (NCBI taxonomy): domain Eukaryota; kingdom Metazoa; phylum Chordata; class Aves; order Passeriformes; family Cisticolidae; genus Cisticola; species Cisticola juncidis. The sequence goes on from VXBR01005798.1 coordinate 1,148,229, forward strand.
AGTGCATTAGAATATAATAGAGAACCCTAAATCATCTCTGAAAAGGATGGGCCTTCTACATGGCACAGCATGACATCTTGTGGAGATACAAACTGGGACTGGAAACAGACTGTGCCACTGCTGTAGTCTTCCACCTCAGCTAAATCTGTTTTGAACTCAGTTGGGCTGGCTCTTTGGAGGGGCAATGTTGCATGAGTGTGGCATTTATTGCATTCAAGTCAACAACTACTTCATTCCCTGCTTGTTGCTCTGTCTGACCCTTGCATCCTGACATAGACATTCACGGAGTCATCTGACAGTCTCAGCAGCACGGCTTTGTACTCCCATCAGACCTGAGCACTGGAATCTACACTGTAAAATCAAAATGCTCTGAGTAATTCAACAGAGCACTTCACACAACTCCTAGACCCATGCAAATAATTGGAGACGACTTTTTTGACCACTTATCCAATATTCCCTGTACCAGCCCCTCCAGCCTAATCTCATTGGCTTTGCCAGTTATTTCATCGCTGTTTCATATAAATTAAGCACCTGTCTCCTCAATAATGTGAAGGGTCTCACAGCTTGCAAAGGGCTTCTTAGTCTTTAAATGTATACTGATATGCTCAGTTTCCTGTTATTACATCTCATTACATCCTTCCAAGTCTTCAGCAATTCTACTGAATCATCTTTTTTGAAGTATTTAGAATTTCTTAAAGGTCTCCCAACAGTCTCCTTCTTTGCCCACAGTATCTAACAGTTCCATATCCTCTGGTGATCTGGCAAAGGGAAACCAATTCCTGTAGGAGTGCAGTATGTATACTCAATTCATCTCTTCCTCCAGAAAAAGATGGCTCACTTGTAAACTTCGGGGCTGAAATCCATTGGAAAACAGTCAACACAAATTTTTCGTTCTGCTGCCACTGTAAATAAGAAACTGGCAGTACCACACAAAGGTCTAAGAACTGAACTAATGATGCTATCTTCTTCCCAGAAACCATGTCATCAGGAGACATACAAAAAGGAAAAGGCAACACATTTGGTCTCAGACAGGTGATAACCCAATTCATCTTGTGAGTGGTTAAAATGAACAGGTTCAGGTAGCCACAGAGGTGAACACTCCATTCCAAACCTTCACACCAGCTCTCTGTAAAAATCAAATTTTGCCTAGCTGTGCAGAGCTTTCATATCCTTGCTGCTCAGAGACAGAGCAGCAGAGGAAGACTGTTCCTCCTTATAGCAGGTGCCTCTTTGCATTAGCTGTAGTGGATTTCAGTCCCTACAGGAATACAGCTTCCTCCCTTCCCACTGGGAGGATTAACACTTGCTCTCTACAAACAACTGCTTGTCTTGCAACTCCAAAATAAGCACCTTTGAGGTGCCTACAGGATACACATTGCCTCTGGTTCCCTGTGCTCTTGTCAAGCTCTTGGGGCGATGCAAGCTGTCAGCCACATGATCCCTGAGCAGAGAGTAACGCCGGTGCTATCCATGGATGGAGCAGGCTTGCTGTAATTGCCTCTAAAAGCAAATTCCACTGGCCCCAGGGGAGGGCAGAGACTGGCACGTGCCTGTACATACTCACACAGAGGATCTCATTCCTTTCAGCTTCTCCTGTGCAAGCTTACTGACCTCCTGCAGTATTAATGAATTCCTCTCACCTCCTTGCTCTGACATCTGCTCAGGAGAACGGATGAGTAAGCAGGTAATCCAATTGGGCAGGAGCAAAGCAATGAGCCAATTCTCCCACACAACTGTGCTACCCACTGCTCTTCAGCACTGCCTGCCCCTACAGGCCTTGTATTCCAAGAAAAAGCTTTTGGGCTTCCTGCCCTGAGGATGGCTGAACAGACCTTCTCCACCTCCAGCTTATTTAATTGCTCCTGTGTAAGTATGACATAAAAGGCTGACTTCTCATTTCAACATTGACAAAGCAAAAATGAAACCTTCATTTCTGTTCATCTCCTCTTCACTTTCTGTAAAGCAAGTTAAGAAACACAATTCCTCCCCCACACACAGACAGATCAACAAAGCTTCTGCACAACAGAAACAAATCAGATCCAAATCAAACACTTTCAGTAAAACAAGTTCTCAGGTAACCTTTAGAAATTAAAACAGGTAGTAATACTAGATAGCTGGGAATTAAGGACAGAAAATATCCATAAAGTTAATCTAGCTCAGGTCAGGGCTAGGATAAGATTGGCTGATATAAGTTACCAACAAGTGCTTCTCTCTAGGCTTGGTCTCAATGGCATCAAACAAACTTTTATTGATTCCTTTCCAATACACATTCCTATTAAATAGGTATAAATATTAAGACAATTCTTAGTGATGGTGAAAGAATTTTTTCCTTGTCCAGGCATTTCTGCTACCTCTACTTAACTTTCAGTTGCACATAAGCTTTCTTCGCCAGTTTATGCATGCTTAGGATGCCTGTTTGCCTTTCCACGTTTTACAGTCTTTCAGAAGAGCACTGCAGGAAGAGCAAGAATCATCTCTCCCACCTCTGCCATCTCCCATTCATACTCTATCACTAAAGGATCTGCTAAAAATCAAGGAAAAAATCAAGAATGTAGACAGCTCTTCTCATTCACTATGAGAATGTGTTCATCTCAGCTTGGCTCAAAATAGTATGTGACAAGAGTGAATCACGAGTTCTGAAAAATTCACAAGAAATAAGAAAGGAAATCTATAACTGCCTTCCTCAATCTCACTCCCTGACTGCCTATTGACTTCTGCTGCCTGCATCGACCATTTGCAGCTACCTGTCTGCTTTCTCTCCCATTAAGGTAGCTACCAATAAAACATGAGAGGAGTAGGAAGAAAGGGAAGCACTGAATTACTGTGGGGACCTTCAAAACTGCCTCTTGCTGAGAGGGATAAAGAGGGACCAGTGTGGAAATACACAGCACAAAAATCATTTGCCTTCATGAAAAGCCACTGAGCTAACTCAAATAAAAATCATAGAATACATTTTACTTGATTTATATAGATGCCTAAAATATCTCAAAATACCTTCACCAGTCCAGCCCTTAGGAAAAGAGAGGAGAGGAGACAATCTTATAGAGCCTGTATACCCAGGATGCCACTAGCCTCCAGACCTTGGTATGGAATTAAGAGGACACCTGTCTTCAGAACAGATTAATCTCCATTCTCCCATTAATTTGCACTTTCAACAACTTGTTCTCCACTACATTTCTTGCTCCAGCCTTTCCTCTATTCCACTTGCTCCAGTCTTGCATCTTTAATTCTAATGTAGGAATTACACCTACTGACACTATTTACATGACTAACTAGGCTAACCCAAAGATGAGGCAACAGTTGCATTTTTATGAAAAGGGGGTCCAAGGACTGAAATCAAGCAGTAAGTCAAAATATGTTGGAAGGGCTATACCCACATAATTCCAAGCCACAAAAGAACTAATATGAATCTGGCTCCCATTTCTTTTCAAGTCAAAGAGAAAAAAAAAAACCATATATATATCTCCAAGCACCTGACTTTTTCCTCTATCATTTTCCTTCTCCTAACCCCTTCTATTTTCTCTTGCTTTAAGCTTCCCACCTTGTGGACAATCCCATGTTGTTAAAAGGTTATACTTGATTTGAGAAGGAAAACAAAGAGAAAAGCATTAGCTTTTGTGTGTATGTATATAGATGAAGGCTAACAGCTGGACTCCATGATCTTGAAGGGCTTTTACAATCTAAATAATACTATGAGTCTATAGACATGTATTTATAGATACAGTCACAAGTGCATAGATGAAAATCCATGATGTTTGAGAACTAATCAAGAAATTACTATGCATTTATATGTACACATAAACAGCCTTAGTCCCTCAATGGAGCACTACACACCTATGAGGTTTTGCTTGGTGGAAAGCAAAACATATGGAGAAGACTGCTCACCCCAGCCTCAGCCCAGCACAGAGTCAGCAAGTACCCTGTGGTCACATCCAGACCCGAAAGCCAGAAAAAACCTCCAGCTTTACAGTTTAAATGCCCACAAGAGGTAAAGAGAAAAAAATAGGAAAACAGAAAAAAAAAAGAGTTAGAAATCATTAAAAAAGGATATCTGCCAAAACTGAGAACATTATGCCTTTGAATATATTTCTAAAGGAAAAAAGCTGAAATACAAACACTGAGTAATACTAAACTTTAATCACAGAAAAGCTGTAAATTTAGCCTGTGTAGAGCTCCAAAAGAGAAACAACCACAATATTATAACGTTAATTTTTTTCAAATATCCTAAGAGTCAGAAGAAAGCTACAAGTAAAATTTCTTCACAGAGCACACCTGAAAGCCATTCAAAGTCTTCTTAAAGTTCTCAATTTAAAACATCTTTTTGCATGTCATAATGTCTGACATGCACCAAAAAACCCTCATGGAGACTTAAAACAAATGTAGTCTGTTGCTGAAATGAAAATGTAAGAGTCTGCAGATTATTTTCTTAATATTACAGAGGGTATTTTTAAAGCTGTATGTATATATTTCAGTTACATGTCAAAGATTTTTTTCAATACCATGACTTATTTTTTACTTTGATTTTTTTACACAGCTAAGTAAAGATTTACATGTTTCAAAGACAACAGTCACAACCCAAAGCTTCACACACTTCCATTCTAAAATGAGTCTCCTCAAAAGTAAAACAAAATGTTGTGTTCAGCCCCTCCACAAAACAAGGCTACATAAATTGATAGGCTTTTATGTCACATAAAACTAGTTTTCCTGCAAGCAGAAGAGAAAACAAAACGAGCAACTTTGAAAATAAGCATACCTTTGCTACAGAAAGACCTATTGCAAAGGGAAGTCATCCTACAGAATGGAGTGGAAATTTGACTGCTGCAGGCCTGACCTAGGACCAGGCAGCCCACATACACATACAGAGCAGGCATAACTGTGTGAGTGGCAAGTTCAGCCTCACTATGTGTCTTCTGTTTGCATCCACAGCAGTACGTAGCATCTGTCTTCCCCCAAGCACCACAGGGAAGAGAGGAATCTTTTTCCACAGAGAACCATCTTGAGCAATACACTGTGGTCAAATTAAGTCAATGAGTCACACCATAAAACCAAGAAAAATCAGACATGTGGTTAATTTTTCCTACTATGACCTTGATTCCGTTCATGAAAAGCAAATGTTCCTAGAAGAAGCTGAAAGCCTGGCTATGAAGGAGGAAGGAACAAGAAAAAAAAAAAAAAAAAGAACAATTGATAGGATTTACTGGTTTGGTACACTGTGTACTCCCCCGGTCTTCTAGCATTCATCAAATCCATCTAAGGCCAGAACAAGGCACCAGTCTCATCCTGCAGACCAAAAAAATCAGTGAGCATTTTCTTTCATATGCAGTTACAGCATACCCAAAGTGCATCCCTGCTGTCTCCACTAACCAGAGGCACTATTTAGTAAAATTGGTCTTGTATATCAGTAAGACAATTGTTTAAGAGAAATCTAAGGAGGAGGATCATCTCACCTGCAACGAAGAGTGAGACAAGAAGACAAGTTACTCGGGGGGAAACCAAAGTAACTGAAACAAAAAAGGAAGTTCCTCATGTTTTTTATGTAGCAGCCATCACACTGATCTCAGAGCTCTGACAGGCTAAGACTAATGCTTTGGAAAAGCGAATACCAGTGAGAGGATTCATAAGCACCCAAAGAGGTGGCCAAGCCAGCAATTAACCAGTCATGAACAAGCTTCTAAGTCAGGTACTTGATGGAACATATGACTACAGGAAGATTCAACCCAAAAGTCTTGATTCACCTAATTCACCTGATGGACAGCTGATCCACTCCCTCTCCGTCCCACAGTCTGCCCTGGATGGCACTAACTTTCCTCTGAACAATGGTGCTAGGTCAGTGCTGCTGGTCATCTCCAAATCTCATGGTCTCACTCAGATGGCCACCTGGGGTCTGATACTGTGCAAAAACTCAGCACAGAGCGTGTACAAGTCCAAATAAATCCAAGAGCCCATTCAGCACCTATGTGCACACATATAAACATAATCCATTTCTTACAAGCCAAAAAGCATTACATGATATTTTTGTGACCACAGAGCTGCTTTGGGCCTTGTTTTAAATTGGACTCTCTAATTTTAAGAGCTTATAAACCACATTCTAATTCCTCACAGCCAGACAGGTGCTTAAACAAGGGTCAGGCTGGAATATAAAAGTCACATATCTCTACTGCCGATGCTTCAGAGCTCTTGATTTCCCTCAGACAAGAGCTAGAGTGACGTTGGGTGAAGGGTCTTGCATCTGGTTCCCAGATCTCTTGTATTGCAACCACAACACTTTCCCTTCCCTCTTTAAAGTATTTTATATGAAAAATAGTCTCTCTATCCCCTCTTTACAGTTCCTCCTCTCCTTTGATCTAGGCAGGATAAAGTAGGACAATCATAATTTTCTTCAAGATGAACAAAATCTCAATTTCCGATAAAGAACGACTCATTTAAAGAAAGGCAAATGTACAATGGTTGGAAAGCAAAATGGAAGGAGACAGAGATGGTGGTCATAACCCCATAAATCCACTGCCACTGTATTATATTTGGGTATCAGAATGGAATACTTTGCCTGAATATTGCCTTTTTTTCCTCCCTTTTTTTCCTTCTCTTCTGTTTCTTGTAATCTTAGCATAGGGAAAGAGAAAAAAAAAAGAATTTTTATTCCAAAGTTATTCCAAATTATTGATCCATCAGTTCTTTTCTTCTCAAATAAGGAGGGGTATATAGACAATACAAACATGACCCAAATCCTGTACTTCCTTAAATTCTAAATCTTTAAAATATCTCTGGATGTGAAGATGCAATTACTGGTCTGCACACCAAAAGGCAGGAAAATAAATTTAAAAGAGAGCTGATCTCAGAAGAGATTTTGATAGCACAAGGACAGATTTCATCACGCAGAAAACCAGTTCTAGATAAAAGAGAGATCTTGCTTGGCTTTTGATCACACAGTGACCAGATTACAGTAAAGTTCTGCATCTGTTTTGCTAGTTAAAGAAAGCAATAGCTGTAGGATTTTAAAATAAAAAGCATGTAACCCTAAAATGAATTACAGATGGAATGGAGAGCTATTAAGCGATTTACCCAAACAATTTGACCGTCTTACTTGTTGTGCCCAAGAAGGCAGGCTGAACTTATAATGGTTATGGAGAAGCTGGTCCCAAACATCAGCACACTCCAAGGCTTGGCAAGTCAAGCCTTGGCATCTCACCAGAGTCAGGAACTGCATTAATGTAGATGATGCATCAGAAAAGAAAGGACAAATTTGTATTAGTCATGGACTTTGCGGCAAAGGTGGCAGCAACAAAACATGAAACAAGGGAATAGGAAATTGCATGGGATTACCTTTAATAGCACATTACCAAGACCCAGCTGCCTATACCACACTAGCTTCTTTTTAGTTTCTGTTAATTTTTTCATTGACAAGCATGCAAAGCAGCAACTTCACTTGTTCATAGTCAGTAAAAAGGGGATTTGCGTCCTAACCAATTACAAAAGAAAAAAGGTGTGTGGTTTCCATCAAAAAGGCAAAGACAAGAGAAGCACAGCCACACTCCCAACCAAATATCATACACCCCACACCCAGATTCTTCCTGTAGGTGTCAGGTTTATTTCTAATTCTCACTTTCTGCTCCTTACGAAACATCTTTCTCAGTCTGGTTATGCACAGCACTGACCTCTCATCCATACTTGACACCTTCAGTTCCACTTAAAATACCAAAAAATATTTCATCTAAAATGCCCAGATTAAAAAAACCACAAAGTTTCTGATCCTCCTGTTCTAGCTCCTACTGGTGCTAGAAGCTAGCCAGGTTGGCACAGGCGAGAAGGGCCAGAGGCAAGAAAAGCAGCACAACCTTAGGGATCCTTGACATCAGCATTCTCACCATTAACAGTTTCTTTGTGTCAGGAATACATCTGACTCACTGAAACAGGTAAAATAGGAGCAGGAAATGTATTTACCATGTAAGTGTAGCTGAGTTCCTTTCCCCACCCACCCCATACCCTATCAATTCAACTGGAGATAGCATTCATTTGAAGGAAAAAAAAATAGGCAGACAATTTATCTGCTAAAAGCACTGTCTGATTATGAAAGGAATGCCCAAATTTAAAACATGATTGGTAACAATTCTTGCAATTGAAAGTGTTTAACTCTACCCAAAATGTTTTCACTTATAAAAAAAATTAACAAAACAAACGAAAAAAGAAAACACCAGCATTCACATAGCAGTTGGAAAACTACATAGATGACATATGGTATGGCCAAGTATTCTTAACTCTAAACATTTAATTGGGCTGTTGGCATACCCTAAGATGGTCTTCAGGCCAAGACAAACCAAAATTCAAGCAGCCTCAGCTTGTAAAATAATTACATAAAATGTTGCATAATAGAAAGTGCCAGACCACTGAATGAACAAGAATAAGAAATCTGTAACACTGAGAATAACAGCACAAAATGTACAAAATTTACTTCTAACATGCTGTCCTGTTTGATATTTTTTTGCTAATCCTGCCTCTTAGATGATCCAGATGCAGGAAGAAGTACAATAACTAGACTTTTTGTCTGTGTGTAATAAGAGCCCAGCCCAAAGCCAAGTCAAAGTAATGATGCTAATGGGCACTGAATTACATTCACTTTAACAATAAACAAAATGGTCTTAATCAAATCTTGCCTCATTCTTCACAATACTTCATTGCATTACGGTTTAAGCTATGCAAATTTAAATATATTTCTTTCTAAAGGAAATTAAATAAAAATTCAGATTAGTAGCACTTACCTATAAACTTCAGAACAAAATTTAAGACCTCAAGAAAACATGAAAATAAACACACTGCTTTTGAAGATAGAAAATTCTAAATATCACTGCACTAAAAAGGTGATTTAACACCTCACAGAAGTTTTGAGAAAAAACAACTTTTTTTTAAATATGAAAAAAGGAGATCACACATACAGATGTCACATTGTTCTGTGCTATTTATTTTGATATAAAATTCACTCTTTTATGCTGTCCATATATTTTCCACATGTCACAAACTTCTGAACTAAGGAAATCCATCAAAGAAAATGAGGACTCAACTATGGTTTGGCAGCTGACAATATTATCTCTTGACAGTGGGGAGTCAGGAAGGCAAGTTCAGATTGTGGGGTATGCTTCTTCACAGCAGCTCTTTCTGTTACAATGGTCAGCAGAGGGAAGGCCAGCAGTGCTGACCTAAAATGAATAATTTTAAATTCAACCACTGGTCATATGAGACAGGCAGTCCCATTCTTTCTAGAACAGCCATTTCGGCCAACTTGCAGATTCAGGCAGGCATCATTTTGTTGGTTCTTTCCAGATAGTGTTTTGTAAGACCAGTATCTCCAAAGGTCTAAAGGAAAAGAACTACATTTTCAGCTGATGAAATCAAGGCAGACCGGGTTAAAAAATTTCCCGTAAGATTATTAGTAAGGAAGTGTTACTAGTGCAAGAGCACAAACTCTGTATTCAAGGTATGAGACACAATGTCTAGACTTGTATTCTTTACTATGTTCTACCTCTCCACAGTGATAACTGCCCCGCCGACACAACACAAAACCCAGCATATGAAGCTTTCAGTTCAGCTAGCAGGAGGGCTGGAGGTCCTGCTTTCAAATCAGCAAAATTTCACAGTGGGATGAAAACCAAAAGTCATTCAGATTTAGGCAGTCACATTTTTCCCCAGTTAGCCAAGACAAAGAGAGAGGGTTTTCCACAAAAGAGGTGGTTTTCCTCTGGCACAGTCTCATCTCCATCTAGGCACAGAACAAATACCCTTCATTTCCTGTGTTTTACATAAGCTGTGTGCTGCTAGGAACCTAATAACTGTATTTTCAATTTTATTTGTTATTAATCCTGATGAAATTTTCTGGTCATGGATCAAAGTTCTTTAAAAGCATGTGAAGTTAAATATGCTATGTCTGTGTGTTGTTAATGCAACTGAATATTCAAAGTTACCAGAAAATAAACATTAGTTAGCTTACAGTGCTATTATTTTTGACCAGAATACAACTTTATCCTCTCCTGCACAACTAATTTTTCTTTTTAATCCCAAAAGGTCAAGACAGGAGAGGGTGAAAGCATTGTCTGCATACTTTGTCAAGAAGAACTGTACAAACTTTCCATGTCTAAGGACAATTAAGGAAGGGTTGTAGACATACAAAGTCCATTGATGTCCTCTAACATCTGTTCCTCCCAAGACTGTCTCTAATTGCATTAATGCAAGTAGATCAAAATGCATATAGAAGCCAAAGCAAAGCAAAAGGAGCTAGGATTTCTCTGCTCAGCTCCAAACTCTACCATAGTTGGTTGGGACAAGTGGCTGGAAGAGGGCAGATACTCAGGGATGCCTGTCCAGCTCTACAGTCACTCCTGCAAATCTTCTCTAGCTGTCACCACTTTAAACATTTTCACTGATTAATTCCACTTGATTCAGAAATAACAAAACAACCCCCAATAAGGTAAAAACAAACTTTAAATGCAGGCAAATTCCAGAAACATATTGAATTTTGTTAAGCTACAAACATTACCAACAAACATCATTCTGTCTCTGCAAGCTGTCAATCTTGATTCTATCAAGGACAGCTAGTTTGCTTTCTTTAGTTTTTCACACAGCCAATTCAATATAGGTAGGTAGTCCCTTCCTTTCTCTTATCACTCCTATTCAGCCAGTTCTGCAGCAATTGAGGACTATCTCATTTTCAGATTCCTGCATATTCTCTCTCACATTCTGTTGCACTGCAATTCTTTCAAAACTGGATTGTCAAATGAATAGTATTTATCTTGAGTGATCTTCCAAAAGGAAGCACAATGTAGACTCCTCCATTAACTATTTTTGTTATCTTATTCTGTGCATTAAAAAGTAACCAAATCATTTTGTCCCTCTCTGAAAAGGGAATTTCAGTGCTGAATTTTACATTCAGGCAATACATAGTCTGCTCACATTGGCCATTCAGAGAAGCAACACTTCTGCAAAACATAAAAAAGTAACTCCTTGTCTTCTTTCCATTCAAACATTACCCATTACTACTGCACTTTGAATCCTCAATTACCACAAATCCCGCTCAGGAAACAATGAAGGTTTTTTTACTGGGACAAATCTTGCTGCTGCTTGTCCAAGATTATGACCCATGTCAGTTTTAAACAAACCACAGAATAGACTGGAGAGGAAGAATTATTAAAGAAATATAAGTAGAGATGAACAGAAACCAAGTATTGGTATAGTAATTGAACTGTGCTCTGAGAATTTATGTATACAAACTATCTATAGTAGACAATTGCATTTGTACACTTTTTTAACACACTAAACATTTATCCATAATTGTATCTAATAGCAGAGAGTCACACAGGTTGTAGAGTTACTGTGCTAGTAAACAAAAAGATAACAGAAAGAAAAAATTAAAGTCAACAAGAATTAGGAGATGCACACTGTATTAATAACATTCATTACCAAAGTTTATCTACACTTGTCTTTGTAGAAGGAGATCTGGGGACGAATCTGTGATTACATGTTTCTGTTTCGCAAGCAAGTCCTCTCATCCATCAGTCAGAAATGGACAAAGAGTGACTGCTGCCTCCCATTAACTGAGCAAAGGCCAGTGATACATTTGGTGTGCTTGCAGTCTTCCTGAGAGTAAATAAGGTCTTTTCAATAGTTTCCCCAGGAGATTGCATACGTACAGACAGATGTTCAAGTACTGCTAGCAGCAGGAGGACCAAACATACCGATGACAGGAAGAAAAATATGGCAACTGCTGTGGATGAGCCAAATTCAGCTTACTTGTCCTTCTACCCCTGTCCAGCTCAGACAGATGTGCTCCAGGTAGGGTCAAAAAATAAGACGGATGGTCAAGTATAAATAAAGAAAGAAATATAGTTTTTGGATTATCCAACTCGGTAGCCAGTTATGTTATTCTTATACCTTTTATCATATAGTTACCAATTCAAGTCTAGCCCCGCATCCAGTACTATAAAATAAGTCAGGTTTATTATAGTCAGATTCTTAGACACCAAGTCTCCAAAGCAATACAGCAGCAATATTACCAGTTCCTTACTAGTATTTTATTCTTTTCTTACATATATATATATATGTATATATATATTGTAGACAATAGCTTACAGCTGTCCACAGTAATGTCCATCTCACTAGAAAAACATGTAGTATAAAAACAACAGCGGTAGATCTACCATCCCTCTAGTTTGCTATCCAGATAGATGGAATTCACAAAAGTTTGAGATGATTAAATTCTGGTCAAATAGCAAACTGGTAGCCAAATACAAGCTATACTTCAATTCCCTAATTTCGTTAGTTAGTAGATAACCACAGCAGCAGGAAAAGAGCTCATCAGTCAAGATACCTCACCTTAGTTACAACAGAAAATGTGAACATAATTGACCTAGGCAGTCTAACAACACTTCCTGCCTCAAGCTCAAACCAAACCTGGAATTTAAATCATTAAATAAATAGCATGGCAGGTAGCCTGGCTGACTTCTATACTCCTGCTCTTTTCCTTAAGATGTGTCCTGGGGTCCTAAACATAAGAATACCCAGACAATAAGTGCAGGCAACTGATTCTGCCCTGAAACCCTTCAGACCAAAGTCTCCAAACATCCTGCACAGCCCTTTTGGGAAGGGAGCAGATAGGTCCCCCACAGCACTTCTTCAGTCTAGCCTGGCATTACCTCAGTCTGTAATGCTACTTGCAGCTTCAAAACCCTGCAGATTCAACACATTCCCTTGGCTCAGAAAAGCCTTATAGGTCTCAACTCTTAATACTACCTTCTAAAAATCGTAACTCTCACCTTATCCCAAGAAATCCTAAACATAATGATTTTAACAGTAAACCAGGTATTCCTGTTGATTCTGACTCAAGTGTCAGGGGACACTGTAGGACCAGCTTTCATCAGGGGTGGGAACTGAGGGGAAAAATGTGACCAACAAGGCCAGGGCCTTACTGTCCAGGGTCTGTCCCACAGTACACAAAGGAAGACACACCTGGAGATGGCAGCCACATCCAACCACAAGTCCAGATCTTAAAGTAGTATCATAATAACAAGGCAGTTCCATTTCCCAGCCAAATTGGGAAATCAATCCATACATTAGAGCTAAGATGAGGTCTTGCAATTGCCAGGCATAACTATAGTGATGAAGCTGGGCCAAAAATCAAGCCAGGTTGTCAAAGGCCACAAGCTGAAGTCCAGACCACACTATTCTATGGCTAGGCATTGGCATTGCTGCAGCTAATCAGAAATCAGTAACCCCTCTCCATCATAGCTCAGAAAACAATACTGAAGCTCCAATGCTGAGCTTAAATAGAATCCTTGGTCCACAGGTGTGGGCACCAACTGAGGCTCATCAGGGCTATCTGGGCTTAGTAATGTACTTAGAGCTCCAATTAATCCGTAGTGTCCAGCCTGAGGAAATCTAAAAAAAAAAAATGAGAACCCCAGTACCAGTGTCCAACCTTAACGAGACCCTAAAAGCTCCAAAACTCAACTTAAATCTGGGAGAACCCCTTGAATCTTGTGTAATCTTAGTTAAGAGACTTATAAACCCCCCCAACCTAACCTCCTACAAGTCCCAGCTATGGTTACCCTCCTACACTATAAATCAGCTAAAAAAGAAGACAATCCCTTTTCACAGCTCCCCAGTAGCCCCATTCCATGGTGTGTTCCTGCTCCAGACAGCACAGCCCCATCACCAGGGGTCTAAAGCCTTGCCCTGCAGCAGGAGTCAGTCCATGTAGCACATGACTGAGCTATTACACCATTTTTTCAAGAGGGTGGGAATATGAGTTAGTTCACTTGGCATTCTTAACCAAACATACCTCTGTTGTTGATTCTCAGTTCTTAGCTAAGATACCTTCTACAGCTTTAACTACAGGCACAGAAACCATGCTAGGTAATAAGCAGTCCTTTTCCATTTCACGAGAACCTCCGCAGTTCTCCTCAGCTGAGTGTACCAGGGTATAGCAGTTGTAATGACTTCAGTACAGACTAACAGGTCCAGAAATTTTAGAAATCACCAAATATGGCGAGTACATAGGGAAGGCAGGCGGAAACTACAAGGTAGTCTCAGAACCTGACACTTATATGAGCAGTGAATATTCTACAAAAATACCTGTAGAATTCAGATACAGAATCAGCCTGCACTCTTCACAATAGCAGTGGAGCCTCTGCGCCTCACAATGGGGAACAGCCATGGTTGGCAGGGGATGGAGGCTACACTTCTGATGAGGTCTAGACAGAAAGGCTTCAGTCTCAAGTTATGTTCACCACAGACCAGTTACCAGTGCCTAATTCACATAAAGATGATAATATTAAAAACATTAAAAAAAAAGGTTGACTATCAAGGTCAAAGTAATGGTAGACAAGTTACAGTGGTAAATGTCCCTGGACAGCATTACAATTAAGTACTGTATCAATAGGCTCAACAGCCCAGGCAGGGGAAAACCTTCCTGTCTGCAAAACTAATGTCTTTTTATCCACCCAGCTACAGTCACACCCTAAAACATTAATATTAGATTTTAAAAATCAAATACCTCACCTTCCAGAAAACCTTGCACGTTCTCAACCCCCTGGAAGTGTTCCTCAGTCATTCACCTCAGAAATAAAGACCCCATCCAGGGAGCTGAAATATGTGGGTTATGCACTGAGAAAATATATTAAAATCTTTATAGGCTGCTCCATCCAACCAAGTCTTTTCCCATAAAGAAAACAGCCCCCGTGACACTAATTTCCCCCTATGAGCTGAGTGTTCTGTACAAGTCTGTGGCTCCAAAGTAGACTGAAATGCAGGCACAGATGTGTGGAGCCAAGCTTGCCCCTGGCCACAACGTCAGGGCGGGCAGCCCTCTGTGCCTATGCTGGGAGCCCTCACACACGCCTGGCACCTCTGACAAGTCCTGCCTGCAGCAGCATCACTCCACCAAAGCCCACTTGCTGCCTCTCACCCAAAATATGCCATTGATTCCTCCTCTTTTTGAAAAAATAATTAAACACATTCTTACATAGCAAGGTGCACACCACAACAAACATCATGATAGAGGCTTATCAAATGTCCAGAACTGAAACCTAATCTGAGCCAAAACAGACAAGGCTCCCCTAATTTGGGATTTTAGGGGAGAGGTATGAGAGGGATTAATTGATAGCTTTTTCCAACTGGAAGCTTATTTTTACAGCTATTTTGTTCCAGACTTTAGCTAAATAACAAAGGAAGAGAAGGGGAAATGGAGAAGTCTGACAAGGAGATGAAGAGGATTGTGACCCAGAAGCCAAAGCCAAATGGATAGAGCTAAATAGATAGGTAGATATTGATACATATATAAATATACCTAAACATATAGAGAGACAGATTTATATTACACACCCACAAACACAGGATCATTACATGTCCACATCTTTCCACTGGGTGCTGTCCCATATTTACATGTTGTCTTGGGCAAGAGACTACTCCTAAGTATTCTTACATAATATTCCAGTAGAGCTACTGAGAGAAAAGCTCCATTTTACAGTGCTGATCCCTTTCATAGTTGGCTTTTTTATATTGGAGCAATGAAAGTGGTGGCTCATGGGCAATCATTTTTCCCATACTTCTCACACTTCTTACACAGTTTTTACAAAAATTCTTCATCCACAGCAAAAGCTGTTTTTTCCATCCTCGTTTGTTACATAGGAACATAAAAATGTTGTACTCCAAGTTGTACTCCAGGCTTACGGTCTGAGGATCTCCATTCACAAGAGTTGCTGTCAGGTTCACCTCACAGTGACTCCTATCAGATCACAGACCTGGAAATGCTTTGCCTCTTTGAAGCCACCAGCTCCAAGTGCCTTAAATGATTATGCATCTAACCCCAAAGAGCAGCTTAAAAAGTGCTCTTGACCATCTGGGCTCTTAGCTTTCAGGGTTTCAAACATGAGTAAAACCAAAAAATGTATGCATCATACCAAATTTTTTTTCAGTGGAAACCACAAAAAATAGCCAAAAACAAAACAAAAAAAAATCTGGCTTTTTCTTATTTCAACTTTTAAATACATCTCACTTGGATTTTCACTATCCTCTCCTCCATCTCCCAAACCAAGGAAAAAATTAACATCACCCTTACACCCAAGCAAAGAGAACAGCAGTCTCTGGCTCTATCAGGTACATTCTCAGTGTCCGTTCAGGGCATAAAACACTGCCCAACATTTTCACTTACATAATTTTACACATTTTTAGTATGCTACTGCCAAACTTGAGAAGTAGGTATCTTTTAAGACTTCATGATAAAGTCATATTTGGAGCTCTCAACTAGAATGCTTTAAATTAACAGGACAATCATGACAGTCATTAAAACAATGTGGGAAATAATCAAGAGTCAGTTTTAAATTATCCTGTTCTGACACAAGACTGACACTTTTGAAGCAACAAAATAAGAGGAAAAAAAAGAGATCATTTTTTCCACTTGTTCAGCTGAAATCCTCCACACTGTGCAAAAATCAGGCTGGGAATTTCCTGACAACAGTCCTGAATAAAATAGAAGGGGAATTCCCTGAACTTGCTGTATCAATTCAGTTAAAAAATATGACATGAAAAGCCTTTTTGGCTAGGATCCAGGTATACAAAGACTCAGGATAATGGAAGAAAAGCATTTATACTCTCTCAACCTTGGGACAAGTCTGAAGCAAATTCCAAACTACATTCTGGTTTGGTTGCTTATTCCTTTCTCAGAAAAACAGAATTTGTTGTCCTTGCTGCAATAAGAGGCAAAAGACACAGAACACAAAACTTCTAGAGCAGATACAGCTATTAAGTTTTTTACAGCCCTATACACAGTATTAAGGAATTTATATTATATAAATGAAATAATTATTCTGCTAACAAGCTCAATGTAACTATAAACTTAAAATTAAAAAATATGGACTGATTTAGCCAAGGTAGTCAATTTATAGTAGCTACAAATGCAGTTTCCTACTCATTCCATTCTCCCAGAAGCCTTTAAAATATTAGGAGAAAAGGTGATTTAATTCAGAAAAACATGAACAGCTCAGTATTTTCCCAGGGTCATCTTGGCCCCAGCAGTCTGAATAAACTTCAATGAATCTGCTGCCCAAAAATAAGAACTGAAATCTTGCAAACTGATCACTGACTTAAAGGATGTCACCAAGCATTCATCAGCGAGAATGATCCTCTATTTCATATTCATCTAATCTGGATTGAAACAGTGATGTGGAGATGAACAGCACCAATAGCAATGTCCTGCAGTATCTGCTCTGTTAGATGTGCCAACATCATGCACTCAATAAGGCTGCTTGCCCAGAGAGGTAAGTTTACCAAACTGTGTTTCAAACTTCTTGGAGCTTAAGGACTGAGACAAAAATCTTCCTCATTCCTCAGGTCCTTCAAACTGCCCCCAGCCAACTGCCTAACCCCATTCCATTAATGAAAACCATTAAAAATTAACTAAAAAAAAGCATTGACCCTAACCAAGAAGGAAAACATGGTTTTCTCCCTTATCAGGTGCCACTACTGAATTTAAACACACATCCTTGAGATTTACATCCCTCTTTTTCTGTAACTACTTCAAGTTATTGTTGAACTGTGTAAAATTCATGTATAACATGAAACATCAGCAATCAGTGCCAGGAGCCCAACTTTTTTACTTCTGTTGGCAAGTCAGCCCTGACTGACTTGGGTCTCAGTGCACCCTTCTCTCTATCAGCAAGAGATATTAGATGTCCCAGTACATAGGCAATTCTCCCAAAGGTTGTCCCAGTACACAGAGCTTTCCTTCCTTGAAAAGTAAACTGGTAAATGAACTGCTGATTAATTTTTATTACAGAAAAAAATTCCCTTCTGTAGTCTGTTTCAGCAGCTTTGCACTTAGCTTTTCCTGATGCCAGTAATGATGTTTACTAGGGACTCAGAAATTATTTCTAAAATTAAAAAAGATAAGCAATATAGACAAGTCTGGACAATTCCCCAAGCCCTAGGTAACCTGCTAATTTATGGAACAGTGTCTCATTTTTTGTCTCAGTATCTTCCCTAACACCGAAGAAAGCAATGAAAGACCCATCAAAAATGTGTGTATCAAAGCAGGCATATGAACAACACTTGGCAGCTCTGAAAATATGAACATCAATCATTGTTTTGTGTGTGTTCTAACAAGCTTTGAAAATGATCCTCTCAAAGAAGGTGTCAGGGAGAATATGTCTATTATACCCCAAGAACTCAAAAAGCAACAACTTAACAGTCTACATTGCCTTCTTATGCAATAATAATCACTGAAATACATAAACCTGTACAAAAAAGAAGGTCATAACCAAATGATGTCCCTACCCTCTTATCTACTTACGCTTGACATTTAAGGTTGGAATTTTCATGCTGAAGTTTCAGAAGCCCGCAAACACTAATGGCCATCTACATCCATCTTTATCAGAAACCTTTTTAAGACGTAAGAAAGCTGCATTTCTAACTCCTTATGAATTAGAGAGGCCAAGAAGTCAAAAGGCCCACAGTACATGCATTCTTTCCCTTTTTTAAATACAAGCGTGATTCTGTTTGTGGAAGGAAACTGCTGCTTTAATATGCAGCAAATTTACTTAATGAAAATAAATAAAGAAGTCTCTTCAGGTTACTCCAACATGTGCCTCACATTTACACCCTTAAATTTCATTGGGAAAAAAAAAAAAAAAAA